>JAJMKQ010000056.1:0-29763 GCA_030569395.1 Petasospora rhodanensis
GACGAGCCGATAATCTTTGTGGAGTCGGAAGGGAGCATCAGCGAGCGTGGATGCAGGTGCGTCTTTATATTTTTGTACATTGTTCGATCTGGGGGGGGGGGGGGTTTCGATAAGGAGGTGCGGGTCCTGTTGGACGGCGGAGATTGGTGAATACAATCCCGCTTTCTGGAGACACGGGGCTCGCGCGCAGAGTTCGACCGTTCGATGGAAGCTGCACGCGTGGATAATATGGCCCGTTTGCCCTATCAACCGGGCTCCTGCTGTCAGATTTCGGTGGCATCCCTGCCCACGTAGCGGCCGCACTCGGGGAAGTGTTCACAGTTTCCCGATCGGCCAAAAAAGCTTTTTTTTTTTTTTTTTTTTTTTCTTTCTCGCCAGGGCACGCCGCTCTGGCCTGTCTTCCCTCCCACTCCACAGGCCGCCCTAGCCAACGGGCATCAATGATGAACTTGAAGCTACGGAGATCAGCTAAAACGCAACTTCTATAACTTGGTGTAGACCCTGTCGTATACATCTGGATTGACAGCGGTGTGTGGCTTCTCCTTGTGGTAGAAGAACTGCATGAGGTTCTTGACACACTTTTTCTCAAAGTTCTGGAAGCTGTCCCTGGTACAAACACCAACGTGTGGCAACAGCGTAATCTTCCAATTGTCCAATAGCTTCTCATGGATCTTTGGCTCAAATTCGTGCACATCGAACCCAGCACCGACAAGCTGGCCTCTCTCAATGGCATCGAGCACGGCACTCTCATGGACGATTGGGCCTCTGGCAATGTTAACAAGACGCACTTTGCTCTTCATTTTCTTGAAAGCCTCTGAATTGATCAAGTGATGGGTCTGTGGAGTGTAAGGGCATGCAACGAATATGCAGTCAGCCTCGGCAAACAGTTCATCCACTGTGGAGCAGTAGATCATGCCCTCGACGTCTTTGCTCTTTCTGTTGTGGTACACCACCCTCATACCCAGGGCTTGACACGAGCGTGCCACTAGCACACCGATATCCCCAAGACCAATAATACCAAGGGTCTTACCATTAGGATCTTCGGCAAAGTTGGCAATCTCTTGTGACTTGTAATAGTCACCCGGTGTTCTGACACAGTGTTCAGCAAAAGTGAGGTATCTGAACGAGGACAACACCAAGTAGATACCGACATCAGCAGTGGCACGGCTGCATGAGTCAGGCGAGTTGCAAAACACCACGCCTCTGGATGTGAGGTAGTCCACATCGACAATGTCGTAGCCGTGTCCCGACTGCACGATAAGCTTGCAAGATTCGGGCAAAAGCCTCACTGGCTCGTCTCTCAGGATGTAGTGGTGGATATACGGGTTCGATTTCAGCCAGGCAGAGCGACAGATTGCGTCGATGTTGCCAATCTTGCCATAACCAGGCTTGCGGAGCTCGTCCATGTACTGCTCCACAGTGTCAAAGTCGTAGATCACGATATCGAAGTTCTCGTTTAGCGTCTTCCACGCATCGTCGTCGTGCACTGGTTTGTCCCAAGGAATGTAGAGCACTCGAGGCTTTGTGTTGGTCATTGTGGTTTGGGCAGAGAAGACAAGAGGAGACATTAGCGGAGATTGGAGGAGAGAGTCGTTTTTTTATATGGGCTGCCGCGCTAATCCAGCTCGAGCTAAAAGCTCCGGGCCCGATGCCGGGGAACTGTGGTTTATTTCCCGAGATGCGCAAAGTGCGGGGGCTACAATCAAGCGACATTAACCTTACTGAATTGAAGTTACAGATAGTCCTGGCCTCTAGTCTCACGAGCCTCTTTGCTGCTGACAAACAAACCAAATGAAGCTGTCTTCAAGCCACTTCTCACTACTCCAGTAAGCAGATTGATGCCCGTCACTACACCATCGATAACCTGGATACCCTTATCCTTCACCGCTTCTGTCACCGCTTGTTGCATGTCTGACATACCAGCACAGCCCAGGATCAGACAGTCGGCACCCTTGCCCACTAGATCGAGGGCAGCGGCAGCCATCAGTCCCAGTACTTCTTCTCTTGGCTTAGTATGGAGCTCTGCGACTTTCAAGTTGGTGCTCTGCAAACCAGCGCAGTAACCGTCCAATCCCATGGCTTTCACAGCAAGTCCGTGTCTGATGGATGATCTCGCCACTGTGGTGAGAATACCGAACTTACCGCCGAGCAGTCTGGCTGTGTAGATGCCGGCCTCAAAAATTCCACACACGGGAACATCGAATTCCTCACGAAGGCAGTTTGTGAGTGGATGATCGGAGAAGCAAGCAACGAGAACCGCATCGACTTGCTCGACATACGCGTAGGCATCCTTGAACGAGACTGCTGAGGAAAGTACACCATCGAGGTGGCACTCGATTGTCGATGGAGACGGCCTTGGTGCTGTGTATCCGTAAAGCCTCACGTCTGGGGCGAGGTGAGCCTCTGCCATCTTGAGGCAGTTCAGGGTCATGAACTCAGTGGCATTTGGGTTGAGCAGGAGGATCTTGATCTTGTCGCCGGAGCCCACAGAGGGCAGTTCGGTGATGTGCTTCATTGACCGCTTGGGTCCCGAAGAAGCACTCGAGACCCGTTGCTGGGATAGTGTCCGTTTTGTATTTTTACACACCGTGGGGGTAAGAAAAGCTGGAAAGCTGGCTTCAGCCGGTATCGGAGCTAGAGATCTCGGCGAAGTCGCGCCGCTTTTCCTATCGACCAACAACGACCTCCGCGCATTGTGAGCCGCGGGGGAGCCCAGCTGGTTGAATAAAAAGCTGGGACCTGACTCCGGAAGGAGGCCCTTTCGACATCCAGAGCACAGTAAGCACACAATGTTCGACCTCGTCATCCACAACGGCTACATTGTCACCGCCGCAGACATCCTCCCGCCAAGAGTCTACATCGGTATCAAAGATGGGGTCATCCAGACCATGACCACAGAACCTCTGGAAGGTAAAAAGGTGATCGATGCCCAGGGCGGGTACATCACTCCGGGCGGTATTGATTCGCATGTACACCTTGACCAGGACAACGCACCAACCGGTGACAACTTCGAGTCCGGTTCCAGAAGCGCCATTGCCGGTGGTAACACCACGATCTTACCGTTTGCCATCCAGCCAAAGGGCGGCAAGGACCTGAAGCTCATCGTCGAGGACTACCACAAGAGAGCCTCTGTTGGGACATACTGTGACTACGGTTTCCATCTCATCGTGTCAGACCCTAACGAGGACCTGTTGAAGCAATTGCCAGATATCATTGCCAACGAAGGTATCACCAGTATCAAGGTCTACACCACATACCCAAGATACAAGTTGAACGACTCACAGCTCTTGGAGGTTTTGCTCGAGACAAGAAAGTTGAGTATGACCACAATGATCCACGCAGAGAACTCCGACGTAATTGACTTTATCAACGAGAAGCTACAACAGAAACAGATGACCGATCCGTACTACCACTCCATATCCAGACCGATCGAGGCAGAGGAGGAGGCGTCGTACAGAGTGATCTCTCTGGCCAAGCTCATTGACGTTCCCATCCTCATTGTCCATATGTCCTCCGAGCTCGCCCTCAGCCACGTTGAGAACGCACAGAAGAAACTTACTCCGATCTACGCCGAGACTTGTCCACAGTACTTGTTCCTCACCAGTGACTATTTGAAACAAGGGTGCTGCAACCACAAACACGCCGATGACCCATTCGAAGGTGCCAAGTACATCTGCTCCCCACCACTCAGACAGGACCAGGCTGAGCTTGAGGGTGTCTGGAGAAGTATCCAGAACGGCACTGTGACAGTGTTCTCCAGTGACCACGCTCCATCCAAGTACGACCATCCGAAGGGTAAGAAGCTTGGTCTCGTGAACGGGCTGCCCCACTACAAGCAGGTTCCGAACGGGTTGCCAGGTATCGAGACCAGACTACCACTGCTCTTCTGCTACGGTGTTGAGACAGGGAGAATCACACCACAGAAGTTTGTCGAGCTGTGTTCCACCAACCCAGCCAAACTCTACGGCTTGGGAGACAAGAAGGGCACCATCGGCGTGGGCTACGACGCCGACTTCACGATCTGGTACCCAAAGGGTCAGATGGAGCCTTTTGAGCTCACAAACGAGATGCTGCACCATGACATTGACTACTCGCCATTCGAGGGCATGAGATTCACGAACTGGCCAAGATACACGCTCCTCAGAGGAGAAGTTGCCTGGGACAGAGACAACGGCGGTGTCCTGGCTGCTCTCGGCGACGGACAGTATCTCAAAAGAGGGCCGTCGAGCCTGGCTGGCCCAAGAGCTGCGCTTAATCCCATCTTTGAGTGATTAGACAGATATAAATAACACATAGACTTGCACCACTTAGATGGAGGCCGGGGGTGGCTCCGCGGTGACTCCTCCCCGGAGCGGCGGCGGTGGGCACTAGACTGCGGCGTCCACTTAAAAGCGCTCGGGCGCGCACCCATACAGAAACTCCGACTGTGGCCTCCTGGGAACCGCCAGCCACAGAATGAGCTCGTTCGCTCCAGTCAAGTACCTGTCCGTCAAGTCCATCGGGCGAGCACACCTGGCCTGCCACCGCTGTCGTGCCCAGAAGATCAAATGCTCGGGAGAAAAGCCACTTTGCCGCAACTGCCAGGTGGCTGGCAAGACCTGTGACTATCCGGCAAGGGACCGTGTTGTCACCCTCCACGAGTCCGACGTTCTCAGGATGCAACGCCAGATTGAGGAGCTCCAGGGCCCACGGCGTGCCGGCTCACAGAGCCCAGACGATGTGCTTGACGAGAACGTGATTCAGACCGCTGGCGCCACGGACTCGTCGCTCTACTCCTTTCTCGACATCGATTGTGAACAGGCCAACGCTATGCGATATTACTACAAGCACGTCGACACCGCAGACGTCCCACTGCCTAGCTCCGAGTACGCACTGTTCCTCTTGGAGAAGGTGATGCTGTTTATCGGCCAGGAGTACTACCTGTTTGACCAGTCCAGGAGCCTGACGGCGGAGGTGAAGAGGATCTACGAAACCGGTGAGGACTTGTCCTTCCTCTTTATCCTGCTCGCAATTGGACAGCAGTATATGAACGAGAAGTCAGGAACGGATGCCCCAGGAATTTACTACTTCAATATGGCACTCAAGCACTTCCAGCCGAACTACGAGGAGCCCACGACAAAGTTCATTCAGACGCTTTTGCTTATGGCCTTTTACCAGCAAGGACTCAACAGATCACATGCCGCTTTCGCTTACTATGGACTAGCGGTAAGGTCGTCGCTGGTGCTTGGTCTCCACAGAAGGGTGACATCGCTACCTATTGAGGAGCAGGAACGCAGAAGAAGACTTTGGTGGACTTGTTATTGCATGGACTCCATTTGGACGGCCAAGTTGGGTCAACCCGTCAACGTTGAGGCAGACGACATCACTGTGTCTATTGACCCTCTTGTGGACTTGAAAGATGCATTCAAAACGGATATTTTGAGACTCTCGAGTGAACTGAGTTTGATTATTGGGTTTGTGATGAAGACCGTGTACAAACCTACAACGAAGAAGACCACCTCGGACCTTCTCAAGTGTCTTACCAAGCTCTCAAACTTTCAGCAAAACTTGCCGAAGAAGATCAAGCTCTCCATCATCATCCCCAATGACAGAACGAACGCCAACCTCTACCTCCGACTTAACCAGATTGTCATCATCACCATCAGACCTCTGTTGCTCTCATCGTTCATGGGCCAACACACAGGGAACCAACAGGCTATCAAGAAATGTGTCAGTGCTGCTTGTTCCAACATCAACATCCTTCACCAACTTCGTGAGATTGGAATGTTCTCCCAATTTGGCTTCTGGGATGCAAGATACCTGTTCTCGTCGTTACTGGTTTTGTACATGACCTCAGGCCACGACAAGCTTGTGGCAATCGGCAGAGACTTGAACAAGGCTATGTGTGAGTCTGGAAATTTCACCGCACTGGAGAATGAGATCAGACTGAAGGAGCTTGATGCACTCTTTGACAGAATTAGAGATACTTCCAAGGAGGCTACACAGGACACGACCATGCATGCGCCGATGGAGACGAGTCCAAACGCCCTGCTCTTGGACAACATCACCAACACGTTCTCCCTGTCACCAAACATGGACCATAGCTCTGATGAGTTCCTGGACCTGTTCCAACCGCTTTCGAAGGAGTTGCCTACAGACGTGTGGAAGAGCTTGACGACGAACTTGAAGTCTTGGGATGCTACGGGGTAAAACCTATGAAATGTACGACTCATTACAATAATCTAACCCTTGTATGGAGTCTCAATGGCACCCTTCTGGGCAATGAGTCTACCGTAGAGCTCTGGACGTCTGTGTCTGGAAAAGTCAAACATCTTCTTCTTACCGTTGATGGCCTCGTCCAAGTCGATCTCAGCGGTCAACACCTCATCGTCCTCGGTCTTAGCCCTGGCAATGACCAATCCGTTTGGATCCACGATGATGGAGCCAGCGATGAGCTCCTGTCCATCCTCGTTACCACACTTAGCAACAGAGACAGCAAAGCAGGAGTTGAAGTAGGCGTTGGCAGTAGTGGACAAGTCACTGTGATAGAGTCTGGTCTCCTTGTTCTCCTTGGCTCCAAAGAGGGCGGTACCATTGGCTGTTGTGTTGTAACCATTCAGACAGAGGTCCATGCCCTGGAGGGCATAGTCTCTCCAGGCTTCAGGCCATCTTCTGTCGTTGCAAACAAGCATACCCATGGTGGCATCAATCCAATCTGGGTTGGAGTGGTAGGCCGGGAATCCGAGGTCACCGTACTCAAAGTATCTCTTCTCTAGCTGCTGGAAGGCAATGCCCTCAGTTGGCTCATTGAAGCCTGGCAAGTGGGCTTTTCTGTACTTCTGGACAAGCTGGCCCTGGTTGTCGACAAGAATGTAAGTGTTGAAGTGGTGGCCATCGTCGGTGAGCTCAGCGTACCCGAGCACGAACCCGATGCTGAGCTCCTTGGCGGCGTCAAAGAGTGGCTTGACAGTCTCGTTCTTGGTGATGTCGCCCTTCTCAAAGTACGAGTCCACCTCTTCCTGGGACTCGATGAACCATCTTGGGAAGAAGGAAGTGAGTGCGAGCTCTGGGAAGACCGCGAGTTTAGCCCTCTTGTCACTGGCCTCCTTCAGGAGCTTGACGAGTCTGGCAACGGTCTCGGACTTTGGCGTGGCCTTCTGGATAGGACCAAGCTGGACGGCGGCGATAGTGAACTTTCTGACACCCATTGTGGCTGATTTGTAGTGCTTGTCATGTGCAAGAGCATGAAGGCCCCACTAGGGGCGATGGGAATTCGACCTCCTTTTATGAGTGCGTCCGATAAGGTCGGAGATCTTGCACGACTTTCCCGGGACCCCCGCCCGCCCGTTGTACAATTTGGGCATGAGGCCCCGCGGCCGGCGACACCCGTTCTTCAGGTTCACTGTACACTTTCACCGAGCCCGCAAGCTGCACCAAGAACCAGATGGCTCTGGGACGGGCAAGTGTATCAGATTGCCCGGCTGCACACACTCGAGTTTCCCGAGCTGGACACCACGAGCCCGAGTCACACGCGCCACAGTTCTTCAACACAGCGCTTACAACTCCACAAAGCACCGGCACAATTTCTTCTCCTCACTCTTTGCTCCCACTCACCAGCGTACAAACACAACGATGGAACGGAAGAAGGCCCTTATTGGAGAGAACAGAGAGTCCACACACAGCATCTCGGACCGAGAACACACACCCGAGCTCACCGACTTGGAGTTGATGGACGATGAGACCTTCTACGCCAGGTTTTCACCCAGACGGAAGCAGCTGATTGTCTTCATCGTCTCACTATCGTGCTTCCTCTCGCCTTTGAATTCCATGGCGTTCCTTCCAGCCGTTTCCATCATCGCAGAGGAGTTTGGCACTACGGGTACCGTGATCAACATTTCCAACGCCGTATACAACTTTATGATGGCCATCTCCACAGTTATGATATCACCCATGGGTTCGATATATGGCAAGAGAATCACATTCATCGTCTGCTTGGCACTGTTTCTTGTGTGCACACTTCTCACGGGACTATCAAAGAACCTCGCCATGTTCTTTGTCTTCCGAGCACTGTCGGCGTTGTTTGGAACGCCTCCGTTCTCGGTGGGGTCAGCGACTCTGGGTGACATCTACAAGCCAACAGAGAGAGGCAACGCATTGGGACTCTCGCTCCTCGGATCACAACTCGGGCCAGCATTTGGTCCAGTCATCGGAGGCATCGTTGTCACATACACGAGTTGGAGAGTGATCTTCTGGATCCAGGTTGGACTAGCCGCTGTGGACCTCGGGTTGGCCATCTTCTTCCTCCCAGAGACATCGAGAGTCACGGAATTGACAGTGAAGAGAAGAAAACCAGGATATGAGAAAGCATGGTTCGTGCCTTACAACCCAGCCAGGGTCCTGGTCAATGTTTTCGAGTACAGAAACCTCACATTGGCGGGAATCATCTCCATGTCCATCCACTTCAACATGTTCTCACTCCTCACACCGATCAGATACGTTGTCGATCCACGATTCAATTTGGAGAAGCCTCTCTATGGCGGTCTATTCTACTTGGCCCCGGGAATGGGCTACATCTCAGGTGCAGTTCTTGGAGGCCGTTGGGCAGACTACAACGTTCGCAAGTACATCAAGATTAAAGGAAGACGTATCCCTGAGGACCGCCTCCACAGTATGGTGTGGGCGTTGGGTTTCGTGCTGCCCGCCACCATTCTGGTGTATGGATGGTGTTTGTACAAGGAAAAAGGCGGTATGCCACTACCAATCATCATGATGTTCATGGGGGGTGTGGCTCAGACCATCTGCTACCCGAGTGTGAACACGTACTGTGTGGACTCCATGCCGCAGTTGCGCGGAGACGCCATTGCCGGCAACTACTTTGTGCGGTTCGTCGCCGCCGGGGTCAGCTCCGCCTCAGTACTTCCCGAGCTCAACGCAATCGGTGTGGGCTGGACCTGCACCATCTCCGCTGGGTTCATGTGCGTTGGCTTCCTGTGCTGCGTGCTTTTGATCAAGTTCGGGGAGAGGCTCCGTCTTGGCAAGAAAGGCCGGGGTGACACAAAGAGCTGATCCGGGGTACGGACAGATGACCCTTTGCATACATGTGTAGTGAGTACCTACCAAGAGCGAGCATTCTTTCATACCGCCGTAGTGTAGCGCCCATAGTGTGTCCCCTCTCCGCCACCGGGCGCCCACCAAAACACGCCGCGTGTCACCCCGACTGCAAAACTAATCAGCCGAGAATCTTGACGAAGCTCTCTATAAAACCCCCATCACACGCTCCCCCAATTCACACGAAGAGGATGCTCCTAGATATACCAGCCATAATATGGACGTTGACGAGATCCTCTCGCAATTGACCAGATCCGAGAAGGTCGCCCTCCTCTCTGGAGGAGATTACTGGCACACCAAGGCCATTCCGCGTCTCAACCTACCCGCTGTAAGAACTTCGGACGGGCCAAACGGTATCAGAGGTCTCAACCACTTCAACTCCACCCCGACTGCCTGTCTCCCAGTGGGTACTGCGCTGGGTGCCACATGGAACAAGAACCTGTTGTTCGAAGTCGGTAAGTTCCTTGACAGAGAGGCCAGGGCCAAGGGTGTTCATGTGATCCTTGCACCAACTGTCAACATCCAGAGAATCCCCAACGGCGGCCGTGGTTTTGAGTCTTTTGCCGAGGACCCACTACTGTCTGGTGAGCTTGCCGCTGAGTACATCAATGGATTCCAAGAAGACGGACTGGCCGCCACGATCAAGCACTACGTCGCAAATGACCAGGAGAACGAACGTTTCTCTTCTGACTCCATTGTTTCTGAGAGGGCACTCAGAGAGATCTACCTCAAGCCGTTCGAGATTGCCATTCAGAAGTCCAACCCAAAAGCATTGATGACCTCATATAACAGAGTCAATGGCATACACGCTAGTGAGAATGAAAAGCTCTACGACACCCTCAGAGAAGAGTGGGGCTGGAATGGTATGGTTATGTCCGACTGGACCGGTACGTACTCCACCAGTGATGCTGTCAATTCCGGCTTGGATCTCGAGATGCCTGGTACAGGCCGTTGGAGAGGAGCTGCCTTGAATCACGCCCTTTTCGCAAAGACTGTTACGCCGGAGAAGTTGGATGCACGCGTTCGCAACGTTCTGAACCTCGTAAAGTCGGTGGAGAACTCAGGTGTCCCCGAGGATGCACCTGAGACCATCAGGGAGCTTGACGACAAGGAGAGAAACTTCCTAAGGCAGGTGGCTGGTGAAGCGGTTGTCCTGTTGAAGAACGATGCCGGCGTCCTACCTTTCAAGAAGGAGCTCAAGACACTGGTCGTTGGCCCGAACGCTAACTACGCGGCTTACTCCGGTGGTGGTTCTGCTCTTGCCACTCCTTGCTATTCTGTCTCTCCAATCCAAGCCATCAGAGAGAAGCTGGGAGATGACCGCGTCGAGTACGAGCTCGGTGCATTCAACCACAAGTACATGCCAACTTTGAGATCGCAGCTCTTTGTCGAGGGCACTCAGAAGAACGGCTCGAAGATTGTGATCTATAACGAACCACCTTCTGACCCTACCAGAAAGCCATTCGATGAAGTCACTCTTGCCAACATCAACTACTTCAGAATGAATGACTACTCACACAAAGACCTGAAGAGATCTGACTTGTTCTACGCAGATGTTCTATCCACTTTCATCCCTGACCACACTGGTGAGTACGTGTTTGGTATTGCAGTTTTTGGAACAGCAAAGCTTTACATCGACGGAGATCTCGTGATTGATAATGCTACCACACAGGAGATTGGTGAATCCTTTTACGGACTGGGAACCAACGAGCTTCAAGGCATGTACAGCGTTGTCAAGGGCCAGAAGTACGACTTGAAGATTGAGTTTGGGTCTGGTGCTACCTCGCCTCTCAGTGGTAAGGTAAACTCTCTCTTCTACGGTGGTGGTGGCCTCAGATTTGGAGGAGTGCTGAAGCTCAGCGACAAGGAGGCCGCCGAAAGAGCAGTGAAAAAGGCCGCCAACTTTGACCAGGTTGTCTTTATCACCGGGTTAAACCAAGACTACGAGTCTGAGGGCGCTGATCGTGAGAATGTAAAGATCCCCGGATACTCAGGTACGCTGATTGAGGAGCTCACTGCTGCTCACAAGAAGGTTGCAGTTGTGATCCAGTGTGGTACTCCGGTAGAGATGCCATGGATCGACAATGTTGACACTCTTCTGTACACTTCATATGGTGGCAACGAGACAGGTAACGGTATTGCAGATGCACTCTTCGGCGATACCAATCCATCTGGTAAGCTCCCATTGACGTTCCCTGTGAGATTTGAGGATACCCCATCGTTCATCAACAACACCACGAACAATGGAAGAGTCTTGTACGGTGAGGACATCTATGTCGGCTACAGGTACTTTGAGAAGGTCAAGAGAGAGGTCATGTTCCCATTCGGTTACGGATTGTCCTACACTACCTTCGCCTTGTCCAACTTGAATGTTGCTGTAAATGGTGGGAAGATCTCTGTGTCCCTACTTGTTGACAACAGTGGATCTGTTGATGGTGCTGCTGTCGTGCAGTTCTACATCGGCGCAGATGCTCCAAAGTATCAAAGTCCAATCAAAGAGTTGAAAGGATTTGAGAAGGTGTTCCTCTCTGCTGGTGAGTCGAAGAATGTGTCTGTCGAGTTGCCTTTGGATGAGTCTACTGCCTACTTCGATGAGGAATTGAACAAATGGGTCTCCACCGAGGGATCATACACTCTGTATGCTGGCCAGTCGAGTGCGGACAAGGACTTCTTGACAGTCAAGTTCGAGGTTGGAAAGACTAAGGCTTTCCTGAAGAAGTTGCTCCGAGAAGAAGCATCATATCGTTATCGTACATATAAGAAGGAAAGGTCTTTAAATATCAAGCGAGACCAGCAACATAGTGTCCCACAAGGAAGGAGCCCAGCCACCAGACAAGTTTTGTTGGGTAATGAATCATGTTAAGGAGTCCCGGACCTGGACAGATTCCCATAAGGCCCCATCCCAGACCAAAGAGAGCTGCGCCAATGATGAATTTCAAGGGGATATCTGTTGATGTAGCGACGGAAAACTTGTCAGCGAGCAACGGTTTCTTGATACCCCTCCAGACCAAGATGTTAGGAATGACTGCAAAGACCATGATGAGTCCCAGAGATGGATCAAAGAACTGTGGTGTAGGCAGAGCAAGGAACCCGATCGTCTTGGCTGCAGAGAGCATGCCAGCAATATGCAAGCCCAAACCAAATAGGAAGCCACTGATGATTCCGTTGCAGCATGTGAGGTACTCACGGAGTGTGGCAGAGCCCTTTCTGGCGAGATATGGCAAGAAGACGTAGACTTGGAGAAATCCCAGGCCCAGGATCGTTTGCACAGCCCTGTTCTTCAGAACTTCAGTGTTCCACTCAACGGCGTAGTTTGGTACCGAAGTAGCGTACACCTCACCCAACCCGGTAAGGTACACCACACCCATGGCTACCGAGGCAAACACTCCTGTGGCGACGAGTGATCTGAGTCTGAGTCTCGAGAGGCCTGCGATCATATGACCCGAAGTGCAACCGCATCCCCATTTGGTTCCGAGGCCGACGAGGAGCCCCGCACCGATGAGGTGGAGAGGGAGGTTGGACGAAGATGTCGGTGGAGGCGGAATGAACTGAGGGAGCACCAGCCTGACTAGCAAACTGGAGGAGAACATTCCCACAACGATTCTGACAGAGTCGGGAGCGAGCTGGGTGAAGCATTTGAAGACGGTGCTCGAGAAGCCTATCGTCGCACCGCGTTGAAGGTAGTAATTTGTTGTGGCAAGGTGGATGAGCACAGCTCCCACGGTGGTTTCGACAGGCGTAAAGGTCATAGGCGGTGAGTGTGATAGTGATCTTCGAACTGTGGAAAGAGCAGATGGAGGGTGGCAAAGAAAATCAGGAAGAGAAAAGTTTGAGGTCACTTGGTCCATTTCCCGGGAGGCGGAACTATTTTATACGACGATCTGGCCCGCTTCCGCCGCCCAACTTTTCAAAGGCCGAAACTCTCGGAGGAGGGTGGGGGATACGTCCCAGTCACCTACTACGCCTGCCGCCAGTTATTCCAAAGGCCGAAGCCAGTCATCATGATGTCGTTAGTTTATTTAGTCTAAGTGTGGTCACAGATCCAGCAGGTTCTGCTCTGACTGCTCTTCGGGCTGCTCCTCCAGTTTCTCCTCCTGCTTCAGCTCTCGCACGTACTCGGCAGCGGCGTTCAGCGACACCAGGTAGTATTCCGTCTCGCTCGAGTCCACGAAGGAGAAGCGCTCGATGTAGCGCAGGTTGGAGTACAGGTTGTCCACATTGCCCTTGAGCACTGTGTACACCATCAGCGGCAGGAACTCGTCCGCGTTCTGGTGCTGGTCGCCGCTCTCGATTAACTTGAACAGGATCTTGCACGCGTTGAGGATGCAGATGATCTTAGCCCGTGGCGCCTTGAACTGGTTCATCTTGTTGAGCTCCCCCGCGGCGTGCGAGAGGAAGTGGTCGCCGTGCTCCACGAGCACTCGGTCAACGTCGAGCTCCTTCGCCGTGAGGTGGGCGAACTTGTCGTACTGCGAGCTCAGCTGTGCGTCGAGGTCGAGGTCCTCCCTGTGCGAGTCGTCCAGCAGGTGCTCGGGGATGGCGGGAGAGTACGTGAGCTCGAATATCTTGGTCATCACCAGCTTCTCGATGCCGGCCTTTGCGTTCTCGAAGTCCGTCTCGTCCATCAACGCAAACGGCTCGTATTGGTGCATTTTGTCGAAGATGAACTCTTTGAAGTCGCCCACAATCTTCTGCTGCTCGCTGGCGGTCCACGGTTTGGACGTGAAGCTCTTGAGGAAGGACTTGGTGTATCGCAGCACCGGGTCGGCCTTGCGGCTGCGCAGCTGCCTGAGAAACAGCTCGAAATCGAACTTTGCGTTCTTCGTGCGCGTGCTCTCTCCACTGGCGCGTTCCATCGTTAGGCCGGGTCGTCCGTTGTTGTGGGCCGTGGGGTCGCTGCTTGTTGATCTTTCTGATATACCGGCAAAATTGTTTTCCTCCAGCTCTGCCCCGGCTGGCCCGCGCGACGAAATTTTTCGACTTGTGGCGGGGGCCTGGGGGCCATTTGTAAGGTCTGCGAGGTGATGAGCTCTGAGGGACAGCAATGTGTGGGATCCTGCTGCACTGCTCGAGCACCGGCCCGACACACTCATACATTTATGACTCCCTCGTGCCCAAGATCAGGCGCAGGGGCCCGGACAACGATCACCAGCTCACCGCCGATAACATCACCTTCTTCAGCTCTGTGCTCTCCCTGAGATCCCCCTTCACCCCACAGCCGCTCCAGGATGACAGATATGTGATACAGTTTAACGGAGAGCTCTACAACTCGGAGATCCGGGGTAACGACACACAGTACGTCCATCAACTGATACGCTCAACGGGCTCAGTCACAGACACAATACGACAGCTCGACGGAGAGTTCGCCTTTGTGATCTACGACAAACACACAAGGACCATAAGCTTTGGGAGGGATCCAGTGGGCAAGAGAAGTCTTGTGTACACCACAGAGTACGATGGCGAACTCATTGTATCCAGTGTGCACCCGCTTGAAGACCGTGAGCTCTTTATAGACTGCGTCAACGGGATCATCTACCAGTACAAGATCGACACAAGGGACCTCACCACCATCGAGACACACCAACATTACAGCATCAACACAAGCATCGACACACATAATCAGCATTTGGACGAGAGAATACATCAACTACAAACAGCCTTGACACGGTCAGTACAAGACAGGGTGGAAAAGATTCAACCTCTTCACATCGAGGATTCACACGATGCCCTTTACTCCGTTCTTTTCTCTGGCGGTCTCGATTGCACAGTCATTGCAGCAATGGCAGCATCTCTGTCACAGCCTGGAACCACGATCGATCTACTCAACGTCGGCTTTGACAACCCAAGGACAGGATTGAGGGCGGACGGGGCACCCGACCGGATCCTTGCACTGCAGACATGGCTCCAACTTTGCCAGAAGTACCCAGATATCAACTTCAACTTGGTGGAGGTCAACGTTTCATACGATGAGTACACACAAAATCGATCAAGAGTGATTGAGTTGATGTATCCCAAGAACACAGAGATGGACCTGTCCATCGCCATTGCATTCTACTTCGCATCGAGAGGTAAAGGAAACAGACTCAACTGCACTCGAGACTATACACTTGACACCATCACACGCATACCGGATTATCAGTCCAAGGCCAAAGTGTTGCTCAGTGGACTCGGTGCAGATGAACTGTACGGCGGGTACCACAAGCTTGCCAACAAGAACCTCGAGACGTTACCAGAAGAACTCCACAGACAGATCAACAACATCCATGAACGCAACTTGATCAGGGACGATAAAGTAATCTCTGACAATGGTGTCGAAGTGAGATATCCCTTCTTGTCCCACGACGTGATCAAGTTTTCCACTGAAGAGATTGAGATCAATTACAAGGTGTCCAAGTTCATCCTCAGAGAGATGGCTCAACGTATGGGTCTCGACTTTGTGGCTCAGGAGCCAAAGAGGGCAATCCAGTTTGGTGCGAAGAGTGCCAAGATCACACAAACCGGTAAGACAAAGGGAACCGATACACTGTCTTAAGTCTGTGGTGGAGCACTGCTCTTGTTGATTCTGGATGGAGTAGTGGCGAGGTATACGAGATACTTGGCTGCCTGCTCGAAATTGAATGCAAGAAGGAGCGTGAACTCGTTGTAAAGACACATCTTGTTGATCTCTCGTAGAATCGCCTCGTTGCTCTCGACGTCGACAACGGCAAGCAGAATGGCATCCTTCTTAAGAAGTGGTTTCATCTTGTTCCCCAGATACTCCGGATGAAGCTTGTGGTACTTCAACGACAAAAACAAAACGTTTCTATTGTTCACCAAGTAGTCGTATGGATTGCGAGACTCCACAAAGGTCCAGTTGACATTATTGATGCTTTTCAACAGCGGGTTGCCCGTCTGTGTCTTGTTCACCATGATCGCTGACGGTTTCGCAGGCCCGCGTCTCTGCGGGTCGGTCGTCGTGGTGCTGGTCCTCGTTTTGTCCTGGTTGAAGGCGTTTACTCGCTTCTGTGGCTGTGACTGATTGTACTGGCGTTGCTGAGGTTCATATGGTCTCTTTGCAGGGACTGATGACACCGGTGGCCGTTGTGTTTGCGAAGTTGGTGGGGCATTTTGCGCCTGCGTCGATGTTGAGCCTCCAGCGTCGCCTCGAAGCTTCTGGACGCCCGCCAGGATGCTGGCAAATGAGGTTGTGTCTGTGTTGTTCGCCTCCTCTGGCATTGGATGTCGGCTGACTTGGCAGGGGCGATTACTGCTGACGAGGATAATACGCTGTTGAGAGGATGGTGGAGGACGGCAGAAGCAAAAAAAGATGGTGCATGGATGTTTCTCCGAAATCAACAGGCGCGGGCGTTTTCCACGACCGTGGGCGTCACCATCTTCTCAGAGGCGCTGCTGCCCAAGAGTCACCACACAGCGATCACCAATTCACAATGTCTGACGGAAAGAAAAGTGAGTACTCCATGATGAATGTGCCGAGGACACTTTACTAACAGACCACACTCCAACCAGTCGACATCACAAAACTCGAGCCCGAACAGATCATCCAGCTCAGAAAGCAATTCGAGAATGAACTTGAGCATTTCACAACGTCATTAGACGCCCTCAACATGGCCCTCACAAAGTTCAGCGAATGTGCACGCAATGTGAAACAGGTGAGCCAGAAGGAGAATGACGGCAAGCAGATTCTTGTACCACTTTCGGGATCGCTCTACGTTCCAGGTAAGATCAAAGACAACGACAAATTCCTCGTGGATGTCGGCACCGGGTACTACGTTGAGAAATCTGCGGACAAGGCCATAGCATTCTACGAAGCCAAAATTGCACAACTGAACAAGGACTCCATCAAGGTGACGGAGATTATCCAGGAGAAGTCCGCCACCATCCAGCGAGTGGACCAGGTGCTAAGGGAGAAGGTGGCTCAGCGCGAGCAGCAGCAACAGCAAGCTGCAAAGACAACATCCAGTACCTAAAAATACCTGTCTAATCTTATGCAAAAGATGATAACAACTATTGTATCTTCACCAAAGCCGCGGCGGCGGGGCGCGCGAGACTTCCGAGGTTTCAGTTTCCGCTTTCGGACTTCCGGCTCATCGCCTCCCTTCAAAAATTTTGGCTCCGCTTTTTACCTCACGTCCTCTCTGTTTAACGTGATCTAGAGACATAAAGCACCCGACTCGACGAGATCACAACCATGGCCAAGAACTCCAAGGGCAAGAAGAGTGCCACAAAAGTGAAAACGAAGGCCAAATCGGCCAAGCGCGCCCAGAACGCCTTTGAAATCGCTGCTGCCGAAGAGAGAGCTCAGCAGAGTGACAGTGACAGCGATGGCGCCATTGTCAATGCTCGCAGAAGGATGAAGGGATCCGATGCTGAAGACGATGGCAGTGAAGAAGAGTTCATTGACGAAGAGATCGACTCTGACGAAGCCTTCGGCTCCGACGACGATTTTGATGTGCTCAACACCAAGTTCTCACAGACGATCAGAGACAAGGCCAAGAAGAGAAAGAACGGCGAGCTTAGTGACGAAAGTGATGACGATGAAGAGGAAGGATACAACAGTATCGATGAGAGTGAGCTTCTTCCTCTTTCCGCTGTGTGGGATCTCGATGATAGGGACCTTGAAGAGACAAAGAAGAACGGCAAGAAGGATATCGTTCTTGATGACAACTGGGAGACAGAGTCCAGTGCCAGTGAAGAGGACTCTGACTCTAATGACGAGTCCGACGATGGTGACGAGTCTGGAGATAATGAAGATGAGGAGACATTCCCATTTGACGACGAAGAGAAGGCAAGTGATGCCGAAGATGAAGTTGAACTCACAACACTGAAGAACGCTCTGAAGAAAAAGGAGAAGAGATCGAAGAAACAGTATGAGAATTTGCACCTCCAGGAGAACGAGCTTGCTCTTCCCGGCGGTGGTGATGAGATCACGCTCACAGATATGATTTCGATCGTGGATCAGGACGCCTCCAAGCGTGCCATCCTCATCGACAAGATCGAGTCCGAGACAAGCGGCAAGCCACTGGCTATCCCTTTGCCAAAGAGAATCCAACAAAGACACGAGCGTAAGGCTGCTTTCGAGATATCCAAGGATGAGGTGAACAAATGGAAAGACACAGTGAAGCAGAACAGAGAGGCCGAGGTGCTCTCCTTCCCAATGAACCCCACTGTGGAACACAACGCTGCATCCACCTTCTCAGAAACACCAGCACTCACAGACCTCGAGAGGAGAGTAAATGGTCTCTTGACAGAGTCCTCTTTGATCGACGAGAAGAAGGAGTCAACCTTTGAAGAGATCCAGACCGCCAAGATGTCCCCAGAAGAAGTCCGCAAGAGAACCGCCGAGTTGAGAAAGATGAGAGAGCTCATGTTCAGACAGGAACGTGAAGCCAAGAGACTCAAGAAGATCAAGTCCAAGTCCTTCCGTCGTATCAAGAAGAAGGAGATGCTGAAGAACAAGGAGCTCATGTCTGATGAGAGTGACGATGAGGAGCATGATCGCAAGCGTGCCGAGGAGAGAATGTCTTTGAAGCACAAGAACAACGCATATGCCAGATCCTTGGTCAAATCCGGTCTCAGTAAGGACGCTGAGTCAAGAGAGGAAATGGAGGAGATGTTGAGACAAGGTGAGAGACTCAAGTCCAAAATTCTCGATCGTGACGATGATGATGATGAGTTCGGTGACATGAACCACGCTGATCTTAACAGTGATGACGATGATGACAATGAGAACTCTGAGGACCGTTCGAAGGTTGGAAAGACCGGTGTGCTCAACATGGCCTTTATGAAGAACGCTGAGGCTCGTAAGAAGGCCGAGAATGCCGAGATGAGAGCTCATCTGAGGAAGCTTGAGGAAACCGGTGACATTGAGGAGTTTGAGAACTTTGAAGAAGGTACTGGCGCTGTTAACGTCTCTATCAACCCGGGTAGACGTGTCTATACCCCTGGTGCTGCTGATGCCAACGATGAGATGAAGGAGGTGAACAGGAAGGTACTTGAGGAGCATGAAGCCGATCAGGAGAAGACATTGTCCAAGAGACTCGAGAAGAGTCACAACGATCAAAAGAAGAGCATTTTGGACAAACAGCATGAAGAGAAGAAGGACGACAAGCCCAACGATGACAATGCTGACGACTCTGTCACTCCGTGGACTGTCACAGATGACCAGCCACTACAGAAGTCAAGAAAGATCAAGATTGTGGATAAGGAGAGTTCGAAGTTGGACAAGAGCGCTGCTAAGCTCTCGAAGCAGAAACAGAGAAAGCGTAAGGCAAACGAAATGGATGAAGCAGACGAGATCTTGGAGATTGACGATGTTGTGAAAGTTGTTGATCCGCACGGAGACGATTCTGGTGAGGACACTGGCGATGAAGACCCAGGCAAGATTCGCATGTTCAAGCAGAGCGAGTTGATGACACAGGCCTTTGCTGGTGATGACGACATCATTGCTGACTTTGAGGCTGAGAAAAAGGAGATGATTGAAAGAGAAGGTGACAAGGTCGAGGATCTCACACTTCCCGGTTGGGGTGATTGGACTGGTGGTAAGCACAAGACGAAAAAGAACAAGGTTGTCAAGAAGACCAAGGGTATCGATGCCAACAAGAGAAAGGACAAGAACCTTAAGGGTGTCATCATCAACGAAAAGATCAACAAGAAGAACGCGAAGTACCAATCTTCGGCTGTACCATTCCCATTCGAGAGTAGGGAGCAGTACGAGAGATCCTTGAGAATGCCTATTGGTCAGGAGTGGACCTCCAGAGAGACACACCAGAGACTCACGATGCCAAAGGTCATCACCAAGCCAGGTGTTGTCATCGATCCTCTCAAGGCGCCTTTCAAATGATTTATTCATACACGACGTGCATTATACTAGACGTTTCAAGATGTAGATTCAATTGACACATAGCTTACAAACTCTCCAATCTGTCGTTGATCTCCTGAGGCGAGAGTTTCTTGAATCTTGGACCGGTCTCACCCGCAGCACCCTGGAATCCCAGCATGTCATCATTTGGCTCACCGACAATGGCAATCTCCACGGTATCACCGTTCATGTCACCCTCGATGGACTCTTTGAGCGTCAAGAGAGCAATGTGAATCGCATCCTCCAACTCCAACTCGTCGTTCCATCTCTTCTCCAAGAATGTCTTCGCAGCGACAGCACCCTTACCAATGGCTGTGGCTTTCCATGGGAAGTAGGAACCGGATGGATCCACCTGGTAAAGACCAAACTTGTTGTGCTCATCGTAACCAGCAATGAGGAGGGAAACACCATATGGTCTGACACCACCGGACTGTGTGCTCTCTTGCATGATCTTTGCAACTTCGCTCACAAGGATCTTCGTTGGTGGGTATTCGTTGTATACGCGCTTGTAGTTGGAGTGCGAGACTCTTCTGGCCTTGTCAACCAGGACACGGAAGTCTGGACCCATACCGGAGTAGACAGCGCCAATATTTGGAGTTATGAGAGAGACCTTTGAGAGAGAGTCTGTGTTGATCAATGTGGAGTTGGACTTCTTTTCTGTGGCGATGACAACACCGTTGGTAACTGGGGTTATGCGTTAGTATGGGTAAACGAGTGGGTGAAGGGGAGACATAGGAGGACACATACCTTTGATACCAAGAGACGTCACACCCTGCTTAACAGCGTTGAGTGCATACTCGATCTGCACAAGCTTACCACTGTTGCAGTGTTAGTATTCAGTTGATATGGTAAGGGAGGAGTGGGTGGCGTTGACCTGGACGGGCGCTGTGAGGGAACGTCGAGAAATTACCCTAGAATAGCAAATGCAGCACATACCTTGGAGAGAAAGTTGTGAGGGAGAAGGAGTATCTGTCAGCCATGGCAAATAGTTATGTCAATTGAGCTGTAGTAGGTGAAAGAGCGCCTGATCTTTCTTTGGCGGAACTCGCTGAGCTACGGATCTAGCTGATTTTCGTGGACCCGGACTGACGCGTGAGATGTCCGGGTGTCTTCGGTACACGGGTCGCTTTGGCAGCAATAGTCAGCTACTTGACTTGATGGAAACGTCTACAGAGCAATGGATCAGCGTTTTCGTAGACATCGTACAATGCTTTCAGTATGACTGTGGTTGCGATACCAGGCCCTGACGCTGCGGCTGGACTTTGGCGGGCGTTTGGTGCTCAAACGTCTTCTTCTGGGACAGTCTCAACTGCTTCAGGAGTTCTCTGGAAGGTCTCTTAACGTGCATAAAGTTACACGTCCCACCTCTGTCACACGTCTGTGTGTCATGCTGGCGGCATGAGGAGTCTCTGAAGTCCGACACGGGCGAAAGTTCGCAGTAGACAGGTCTGCCGTTGTACCACCGGGAACTGAAGTTGTCACGGGCCTTCTGTGCAGCCTCCTCAGTTTGGAATTTGACGTAGACATTACCGTTGAGATGGTCGTTGTGGTTCTCACAGACCACCATGTCCTCGACGTAGCCTCCCGTAAGTGCGCTCTCGATGAACACGTCCTTGTAGAATGCGTTGAAAAGGGCTTCGATTTCAGCCTTCGCCAGACGTGGTTCCACCTGTCTCGTCTCCGTGGTCTCTGCACTCTCTCCGTTCTCACCCGTCGTCTTGGATACCACTCGTTCGGCTTCAGGGTTCTCGTACATGTTGGCCATCATGATCGTGCGCGAGCGTGTGGGTCTGATGTGTCTTCTGGAGCACTTCTCTCCATGGCGGCAGGCGCCAATCTTGGTATAGAACTGACTGCGAAGGGGATGTTAATAGCTGCTCGGGATCAGGAAGAGAGGAAAGGCAAATGGCTTACCAGTTGACTGAATCGGACATGGTGTGCGTGCGTGAGAGCGGTGCTGCCGTGCTGATGGTTGGAGGAGGTGATGTTGGTGATGCTTCGGTCAATTTTTTCTGAAAGCGCCACCGCTTACTCCGAGATGATGTGAGCTCACACCCAGAGACAACGGAACAAAAAGGCAATAAGGATGGGAGTGAGTGGTCCAAAGGAAGAAAACGGAGAGTGTTGACTAACATTGATGATAGGCTGACGGCGGAACCACTGCAAAGCGCAAAGAACTTGTCAAACAGGCACCAGGCGCGTCGAAAGAAGACGAGCACACGGCACACGAGTACAACAAGCTGGGCCTATGGAAGAGTTGTTACCTCACCAGCAAACCCCTGAGAGAACCAGTGGTCAGTGACTACAGAGGTCACATGTACGTCAAGGAAGCTGTCCTTGAGCTCCTCGTGGACCCAGAAAGCTACACGGAGAAGCAGAGACAGCTCGTATCGCATATAAAGTCGCTGAGAGATGTTGTGGAGCTCAAGCTGACACGAGAGGACGAGCACTTTATCTGTCCAATTACCGGTAACGAGCTCGGAAGCGGCGGGATCGACTACGTTTACCTCGTGAAGTGTCGATGCGTGTTTGCAGAGAAGTGTTTGAAAGAGATCTCCAATGGATCTATGAAGTGTCCACTATGTAACGAGCCATACGAAACAGAAGACGTGATCACACTCAACCCAGGCGAGGAGAAGATGGAGAAACTTGAGCAGAGAATGTCCTCTCTGAATGAACGCAAGCTACCGCACTCTCTGGTGTCGAAAAAGTCCAAGAAGAAACGCAAGCATGACTCTAGCACTGATGAGGCACATACAAAGAAAAAGAGCAGTAAAGCAAACAACTAGGTACAGGATGTATTCACAAGAAATGGCGGTGACCATGCGGGAAGATGCTCATGAAACGGAATAAATATACAGGAGGGAATGGGAAGAGCCTTCGTGACTGTAGTAATGATGCAACGATTTGTTCATAAACTTGGTGCTCATTTCGTCTCCTCAACCTTCACAATAACTATCGTTAGTACTGGATCATACCAAAATCAAGCATTCTTACCCACAGGTTGTTCAGTGACCAACTTCTCTTGGGTCTTACCGTTCTGGTAAATGGTCCAACTCAGACCGCCGACGATGTAGAGAGAGCCTCCCACGAGGCCGAGAACGGTGAGTCTGTGGACGGCGTCTGCGATTCTCGTGTACCAAGGGTATCTGGCGGGCATCTTGTGTCTGTGGATGGCGGGTTGGTGGGTTGTTGTCGTGGGGCAGCAGATGACGTCCCGTGCCACAATAAATTTTGCCCAATCAAATCTGTTTCGCGGGCTTTGAGTGCGAGCACCAGGGCACCCTAACCAATTTTGGCCTTGCTCTACTGTTCTATTCAATAAAAAGCCGTTAATTCAGGAGTTTTTTTCAGTATATATAGAGACAGAGTGGAGAGGATGATCAATATGCATCACAAGACTTGATCAGACCTTACCAAAGAGGGAGAAGTACAAACGGTTGTACCAGTTCTTGAAATACATCACAAGGTAGTTGTACGTGTTGAGGGTTGCAAGTTTGGTGCTTGCAACAACACCGTTGGTCTCATCCTTCGCACCACCGACAAACCACATCGTGTTCTTCTTAGCCAGGTCCAAAAGCTCCTCGCGTTTGGTGGTCTTAGTGTTGTAGATACCGAAGGTGGCGAGGTACTTCTTCAACTCAACATCGCTCCAGTAGTCAAAGAACATGTCCTTGCGACTCTTTGGTTCAGACTGTGTCATCTTAGAAACCTTGGCAGCAGCATCACTTGCATGACCGGAAGCAGCGTCATATGCCACGGAAGCAGTATCAGAAGCCTTAGAAGCGTAATGGGTCAAGCTCTCAACAAAGGCCTTGTAGTAGTCGTTGGCAGAAGCCCACAAGTCCTTAGAACCCTGAGAGGCAGCATCCCCTTGCTCTTGCACCCACTTCTGGATGTTATCCTTACTCCATCCCTCAAAGAACCATTCGCTGTTGAAGTTCTTGATTGGCTTGTACTTGTTAGCCTTGACAAGCTCGACAAGCTCGTACTTTGTAGCGAACAATGGAATGGAGACACCACGGGCTTCAAGGAATGCTTTCAAACGGTCACGAGACCAAGACTCGATTCCAACAAAGAATGTGTCATTGACAAGGTTGTCAGCCTTCTTGCCACCCTTGTGAAGCAGCGGAGAAGCCTTCTCAGAAGCCTTCTTAGTCCAGTAGTCAATGTCAGACTTGAGATCATCCTTGTACTTCATGGCAGTAGAGGCAAGTGTTTCCTTGTTGTTCTTGGCAGACTCGTCAACGTCAATCTTATGGGACTTCAGCCACTTGTACAACTGAGAGGCTGTCCAGGCACCAAACACCTCCTCCTTGACGGACCCAGCCTTGTCAAACAGCGACAGCGACGGCAAATCAACAGACTCGAGCACGCTGTCACGCTCATCCTGCGTGTACTGCGAGGCTCTCCAAGCGTTCTCACGAACCTTGCGGACCAAGTCAGCCTTGGAGTCCTTGAGAGTGCTGTAGTCAACACCGTAGTCCTTCAACCACTTCTTCAAGTCCTTCTTGTCCCAAGAGGAGTACAGCCAATCGCCTGGGTACTTACCAGAAGCCTTGTAGTGTCCCGCAATCTTGTCGTAGTTCTTCTGGGCAAGCTTGAGCAAGTCCGAGCGAGTGGCACCAGACTCATACTTGATACCAGCGTTCTTCAACAACTTGCCGAGCTCCTTGGCAGACCAAGTGGTAAACACCCAGTCCTTCAAGTTTGAGTAGTCAACCAACGAGGTGGTGGATGGGAGAGAGTCCGCACCCTTGTTGTAGAGACTCACAACCTTCTGCTTCAAGTTCTCCGGGTGGTACCAAGACTCTTTCTTCTGCTTGTTTTGGAGTTCCCATTGCTTTCTGGAAAGATCCTTGAGCTGCTCAACTGTGACTTTCTTCTCGTCGTAAGAGATCGAGTTGTCAGAGAGGTAGTTCTTGAGGTCGTTGACATCCCACGAGTCCAAAATCTCAGACTTAAAGATGGATGCCAGAGCAGTGCTCGACAACAACAAAAGTGAAAATGCCTTTGAGAGTTTCATCTTGGTTGGCGGTGAGGGAGGGAGGAGAGTGGGACACAATTGGTCATTTAGGGCACTTCATTGTGGGAAAGTAGCATTTATATGAACCCTTGTTGCCCCCGGAGCAAGCAAATGTTGAAACAGCAAGCAAACGAAAACCCGTGACAGATACGTCAAATGTGGTCGGGGCAATTACGTCTCCACACTTTGTTAGGCGTGGCCAACAAGCGGCGCATGGGGTCAAGCTCCAGTGCACTGTGCCTTCGGTCAAGCGTCATTCGATGGTATCCATGGAGCTGGGGCAATTGAGTTACACCTCCACTGGAAAATGATAAACAAAGAGCCCACCCTTCACGTGACCTGCAATTTTTTTGCAGCAGCGGTGTACGCCGCACACTGCGCACATCTCGACCAATTCGCGGATAATTCGCGAACGGTTTGTTTTTTTCGCCAACATGGTAGGTGGTGGCACCGGCAGCGGCTCCTTTGGAAAAGTCCAACGTAAACAAAACCCACGCCAGAAGACAAGCTACAAAGACGCGTCTCCGCTAACAAGACAGCACCAATGACAACCACATCGGAACCGTTTACCGCACAGATCGCTCCGATACCTATTGCTGTCCCGACAGAGGCTGCTGCCACACCAGGGCAGGGTCTACAGTACTCCCCAGCCGTGTACTCGCTCCATGGCACAAATGTTCAGGGACCAGATCTCATCACCCATCTCCAGTTCAGCATCAAGGCACGCGTCAACCTCGAGTGGTGTGCGAAGACTATTCTGCAGTTCAGCAACACCGCCGCCTACCTCGTGAAGCTTCCGTGGGTCCTTGATTATTTGCTTGAGGAGTTGCAGAACAGCTTCGACAAAACCGCTGCACTCTCTCTGAGAAACTTGACACAGGACAGCGACTTCACACAGATGCTTGCTCTCCATCCAAAAACCAAGAAGGTTCTTTCAGACGTGCTTGTTAACTATCCGTGCTACACAACGGATCCCAGCAAGATCAAGGAGGACCCAAAGTACGGGAACATTGACAACGAACTTCTCATTTACACCGTTGACATCGTCGAGAGTGTCTCCTCATACTACGCACCAGCTCCAAAGGACGACGAGCTTTTCATTTGTCTCACAAGGGTCTTCACAAGTTCTCCAGACCGCTCCTTGCTCATTTCTATCATGAGATCGTTCGCCAGATTCCTTGTGCGCTCTGAACTTTCAACGGACAACTGTGCCGCAAACTTCACACCAGAGATCATTGACAAGATTACCTCTTTCTTGCTGACAAGCGACTATGAACTGATCCTCACAGCCCTCGATTTCCTCTACCAGTACACGCTCCCAGGAAACATCAGGATCGCCAACGTTCTCAAGTCCACAACTAGACAAGAGATTCTCAAGACCAGACTTCCGCAACTTTTGACCTTCCAACAAAACACACACAAAAACCCAAACGACTTCGTGCATCTCGAGTCACTCAAACTCTTGAAGCGTACAAAGCCGCCTGTGCCAGTCTCTGCTCCAAAACTCGATCCAGAACACTACAAGGCAATCTCCCAGCTTCCAGAGCCTCTTCGTGCCACAGCATGGATGAGATGCTGTTATCGCCCAGTTGCCAACTCGGATGTGACGCAGATCTCTCTATGGAAGTCGTACGAGTCTGAGTTTGAGAAGGACGTTCCAAAGAAGAAGCTGTTGCCAGCTGTCGATTTCATCAAGAATGTGTCCCAGGCCTTCACAAACTCCAGTGCCATGGTGATCAACTTGCCAAACGGCCAGAGAAAGTTTATCATCAAGGGGATCGAGCCAAGATACTCGTCTGTGGATATCAAGACCGGGGACTTTGAGGCATTCAACGAGCAGAAGGACGCCGAGATCAACATAGCAGACGTCTCATTGCCATCGCAACAGGAGAAGCAGGCCGTCTACACGCCACCTACGCAGCTGAACGAGGTGAATAACTCCACAGTGATGCTGTTGGCCGCGCTCACCAACAACCCTACCGGACGTGAATTGTTCAAGCCCCTCGAGGAAGAGCTCTTCAAGCGCATTGAGGCCTTCCCTCAGCTATTCGACGAGCTGGTTGATGTGCTTAAGTTCATACAGGACTAACCTAATGACATGTACTACTAGAGCTCTCTTGCAAAGCATAGATAAGGCCAAACACGGGTCGTAGAATTTGCTAAACGATGGTCTAAACGATGGACGCGAAAAAAAAAGCGCAGCGCCCAACACACGACACGCGGTTTTCTCCACTTTGATCGTTTCCTTGAAAGTTTGCCACCATCTGACCATTTCACTAATTGAATTCTTCATTGAATCAACAAGACAGACACCGAACCGCCTCGCAGTCGTTTCATTCTCCCAGTCTCTCTTTCTCTTCCAGTTCAACTCGCGTCTTTTTTGGGCTCAGATCATCACATTCTCACCACAGATCTCCGTTATCTCAACCCCCCTTGAGCAATTCAAGTCAAGAACACAATGTCCCGCCCACAGAACGTCGGTATCAAAGCCATCGAGGTCTACATTCCAGGTCAGGCTGTTAACCAGGCTGAGCTCGAGAAGTTTGACGGTGTCTCCGCTGGAAAGTACACCATTGGTTTGGGTCAGACTAACATGTCCTTCGTCAACGACAGAGAGGACATCTACTCCATGGCCCTCACTGCATTCTCCCGCTTGATCAAGAACTACGACATTGATGTCAAGTCCATTGGCAGACTTGAGGTTGGTACTGAGACTTTGTTGGACAAGTCCAAGTCTGTGAAGTCTGTTCTCACACAGTTGCTCGGTGATAACACCGACGTCGAGGGCATTGACACCGTCAACGCTTGTTATGGTGGTACCAACGCCGTCTTCAACTCTATCAACTGGATTGAGTCTAGCGCCTGGGACGGCAGAGACGCCGTTGTCGTGTGCGGTGATATTGCCATCTACGAGAAGGGTGCCGCCAGACCAACCGGTGGTGCTGGTACAGTCGCTCTTTTGATCGGCCCAGACGCTCCAATCGTGTTCGACGCCACCAGAGGTTCCTACATGGAGCATGTCTACGACTTCTACAAGCCAGATTTCACATCCGAGTACCCATACGTTGACGGTCACTTCTCTCTGTCTTGTTACGTCAAGGCTTTGGACAAGGCCTACGCCGCCTACTCTGCTAAGGCCTTGAAGGCTGGCGTTGAGGGTGCCACTGCCACTACCGTTGGTGCTACAAAGAGATTTGACTACAACGCCTTCCACGTTCCAACCTGCAAGTTGGTTGTCAAGTCTTACGCTAGAATGATCTACAACGACTTCAGAGCAAACCCAGACCTCTTCCCAGAGGTTGACAGAGCCCTCGCTGAGATGTCATACGAAGAATCATTGACTGACAAGACTGTCGAGAAGACCTTCGTTGCCTTGGCTAAGGAGCTGACTAAGGAGAGAGTCCAGCCATCTTTGCAGATCCCAACCAACACAGGTAACTTGTACACTGGTTCCCTCTACGCCGCTTTGGCCTCTTTGCTCTACTATGTGGGTAACGACAAACTCCAGGGTAAGCGTATCGGTTTGTTCTCCTACGGTTCCGGTTTGGCTGCCTCTTTGTTCTCTGCTGTCGTGAAGGGCGACATCTCCTACATCACGGAGAAGTTGAACTTCGACGAGAAGTTGTCCACCAGAAAGATTGCCACACCAGAGGAGTATGAAGCTGCATTGTCTTTGAGAGAGGCTGCTCACTTGAAGAAAGACTTCAAGCCAACTGGCTCCATCGAGAACATTGGTTCCGGTGCCTACTACTTGACTGAGGTCGACGACAGATACCATCGTTCTTACGCCGTCAAGGAGTAAAATGTTTGGCTACAAAACTATTACAACGCACAACATGGTCATGATAGGTGATAGGCTCCGTCATTGTGACACAACTTAGCTAGATTGTACTCTCCTCCACCTTTAATTTAACGCATTTTTACAAACCGTGTAGTAGTACAAGTGCGTCCGTTCGCTGCGCCCTCCTCGGTGCGCTCCGTAGGCTGGCCCTCCGCTGCGCTCTGGGAGCCTACTCCACACCCCTCCGTCGGCGAACGCACTTGAGTCGCTTCGCTCCGGCTCGGGGTATTGGCTCAAGGCTTGGTCATTTGGGGGAGTAAGTGTGACAGAAATGCGGAGATTTCTGTCAAAGCACCCAAGCCTCGCGGGTGAGCTTACAGACTCAGAATAATCAGACATCGTAAATTAGATCATGATGGTCGGGAAGTTATCCAGATGGCAGACTTCAGAGAACGGCCGTCAAAGGCTACAGAGATGGACTTGGAAAGCATGGATCACGAACCTGGAGATTGAAGACACGGGAGACTAAGTCGTTGTTTTTGCTCTCAATGGGACTCACGATGTGTACCATGACAGCCTCGAGCTCTGGGTTCTCTGAGAGCATCTCTTCCAGGATCTCTTTGGCGGTCATACAGGCCTTGGAGTAGATGTTCTTGACAATGCGAAATTCTGTCTCTGAGATTCCCTGGGTCCGTAAAAGGTCAAGACGACGGTCCAGTTGGTCAGAAGTGGGATCCAATGTGTAGATCTCGGCGAATTTGGCGTTGGCAGGATCAGATGCGAGGATGCCATCATTAATTTTGTGTTGGAGGCGTCCGTTGAGAACGAAACTGTATGCACCACCACCGCGGGAATCACCGGAGTGAGAAGAGCCCAGACTGGAGAAGGAGAGAATGTTGTTCATCGACCGACTGTACTTCTGGAAGAGTGGGTTCTTGTAAATATCTTGGATCTCAGCAGCAGGCGTCTTGAATGGTTCAACGTAGATCTTGCCAGAGGAGCAACACACAG
>JAJMKQ010000057.1:9303-29657 GCA_030569395.1 Petasospora rhodanensis
CAGACTACGCCGTGAAGTCTCTCTCTATATATAAATATTCCTTGCAATGACTTTATGACTATTTTCTCATTATAAAACATCACTTTTGCTTGTTCTGTAGTTCTTTTCTTCTCATTTCCTTCACCTGGGTCTCTCTGTGGAACTGCACTCTGCTCAAGAAGTCCTGCTTCTCCAAGTAACCGTCCTTACTGTGCTGCTCAAGCTCATCGTTGATGCCCTCCTTATCCACAAGCTGTGCAAAGTCGACCCTGGACTTCTCCAAAGTGTTGAACTTCGGCTTGATGGATCCGTTAATGATACCTTCGAGCAAAGGTGGTCTCTTCCTCACGACTCTGAGCTTTTCTCCACGCTCGTTGAACCCACTTTTCGACACCTCCTCTGTTTTCGTAGTCTCTTCCTCTTTCTTTGCAAGCTTCTCCTTCTCCTCTTCACTGAGCGACTTAAGATATGCCTTGGCCTCAGCAGACTCTCTGTCGACCCACTTCTCCTCTGTGACCATCTCTCCAGCGTACTCGTACTTTCTCGTGATTTTGATCTTCTCGTTGGCCTGGAGGGCACGCGGCGTAGAATCATCCCCGGATGTCGTCGTGAGAGCCTCTGCGCTGTACTTGAACTTCAGTCTCTGCTGTGCGTCCTGTTGGAGTTTGGCCCACGCATCGTTGATATCACTCGTGATTCCTGAAACGTCCTTGAAGCTTTTGGAGCTCGACTGTTGTTCCACTGCTCGTTGGTGTCGTGTTTTGATGAGTCCACCTTCAGACGACTCAATCTTGGAGTAGTTGGCCTTTTTCACCTCTTTTTCGGTTTCGACATCAATCTCGGCATCGTCATCTCCAGATTTACGCTTCTTCTTGCTCAACTCCTCCTCGTCATCGCTGAAATCGTCGTCATCTTGTGCTGTTGAAACGCGGTCAGTAGCTGCCCTTGCGAACGCAATCATAAAGCAAAAAACATACCAAGATCCGGATTGAAGTCCTCGTCCTCGTCTTCGTTGTACTCCTCCTCTGCATCTTTGTCTCTGATCTCCTTTTCGTCGTTCATGGCCCTGTCCTCTGTTTTAGCCGCCAACTCTTCAGAGCCAGAGACTGCAAAGAGGTCCAACTCTAGCAAAAAGCGCTGCCACGGAAACACCCGGACATCCACAAACAGCCATACAAAAATTCTATGGACGCGAGATGAGCAGCGCAGCTCTTCGCTGTCTGGCCACAGTGCATCGCATCCACCACCCACCGATGACTGTTTCAAGAGACCACTACTACCGTCTCGCCAGTGATCTGGAGGAGGAGCGTATTCAGGCCGCAGTGGCGCTCATCAACGAGCTCACCGACTCCAATGACGAGAAGGAGTGGGAGTACGCCTTGGGCAGACTCGTCAAGGGTCTCTCCTCTTCGAGAGCGTCTGCAAGAGTCGGCTTCTCCACGTGTTTGACCGAAATCGTCAACATGAGAGTCACCGAGGGAAAGCTCACTGTTGAGGACCTGATCAAGTTGATCAATGAGCACAACAAGGTCACGAGTTCCATGAATGGCCGTGAAGAGCGTGCTGCACTCTTTGGAAGACTGTTCGGGCTACAGTGCGTGTGCAAATTGCCATACAAGCTCTTCCAGGACTCAGACTTCAAAGGTCTCGTTGATGAGCTGGTCAATTTGTCCTGCACAAAGAGCTGGATCAGAGAGTCTACGTTGTTTACTCTTGTGGACTTGATCAGATCTCTGTTGGCTGAGCTCGAGGACAGTTTGATCGTTTACGTCTTCACCAAGTTGGATGAGAACAAGTTGTCCCTTACCACAGAAGGACTCGCTCTCTACTTAGCTGTCCCACAGGAGTTCAGAACCGCTAAGCTTGCATCCGTGGAGTTGAAGAACCCAACGTGGAAGCTCGCCGATCCTCTCCACAGATCGAACTTGTCTCTATTGTCAAAGGTGCTCAAGGACATTTCCACGGGAGATGACGACGACGATGACAAGAAGTCCAAGCAGAAGGGGTCCTGGTCTCCCCGTCTCCACTTTGTGTGGCAGCTGATTGTCACTGAGCTTTGCAAGACTTCCGCAGAACCAGAGACTATTGATGAGGAGATAAAGAACTCCAAGAAGAGAAAGAAGCACAGTGAGAAGAAGTCTAAGAAGTCCAAATCTTCCAGCGCGGTAAGTGAGACGCTCCAAGCTTCTGAGTTCTGGAAGGTTATCATCGATGAGACATTCTTCAGTGACAAGGCCTCCCATGAACGCAAGTACTGGGGATTTGAGATCTTCTCTCTTTTCTTCCAACAGCTTCCTTCTGAACAGGTGTCGTCCCTCTTCACACAAAACTTCATGAGAACACTGATCAATCAGTCTGCAGACCAGTCGCGTATGCTCAACAAGATTGCAAAGAAGACACTGAACATCATCACAGAGACATGCAAGTCCACACCATCGAAGACAGCACCAACTCTCGCTGCTCTGCTCACGGCACCACATGGCTCTCTTCACTTCGACGTGATGACAAAGAGCAAGACTGTGAACACACTCATCTCGACTGACGCACCACCAGCACAGATTTCGAGCATTTTCATTACGATCATGAACCAGGATGAGGACAAAGAGACGAAGGCCAAGACTCAGAAATGGGCTATGGACCAGCTTCTTCACTTGGTTCGTTCCAAGAAGTCCACACTCGAAAACGCCAACGATCTCGGATGGGTCGACGCCATCATGAAGACACTCGTTCAAAAGGGTTTCATTGCCGGTGATGAGGACGAGTCCGTTGTCGAGGTTGCACAGGAGAGACTGAACTCCATCATGTCTGACGTGATCTCCATCGAGAGAACTGACAACCAGACGTGGTCCAACAAGACTCTGAACTCCCTTTTGGATCTCATCGAGCAGGGCGGTGAGCCAATCTCAAAGTTTGACGAAGAGTTGGAGGCTGTCAAGAGCAAGTCCTTGAAGATCTTGAAGAAGATTAGGGGCAAGAGAGAGAGCCAACACAGTGACAACTCCAGACTTCTGGTCTTTGAACTTTTGTTCTCCATGTGTATCCTTCAGCTGTTCTCCGGTGATGCTGAGTCTGTGAACACGCTCCAAGAACTCCAGGACTACTACTATCAGACGAAGAAGGACCAAGAAGAGGACCACGACAAGGTTCTCGGTATTGTGGAGATCTTGCTGAACTTCCTCTCTCAGAAGAGTTCCCTGCTGAAAAAGCTCAGTTTGATCATCTGGGAGAACTGGTGTGACAAGGTCAACGATGAAGGTTTGCAATTACTTTACGATGTCCTTCTGACTAAGGAAAACAGTGAGGGCCAGAGAGCACTGTTTGAAGGAGAAGACGAGTTTGTTGATGAGGATGAAGAGGACGAGCACAGCCATGGTGATGACGAGGAGGATGATGAAGAGGAGGAGGAGGAGGAGGAAGATGAAGAAGAGGAAGATGAAGATGAGGATGCAGAGATGGAGGACGACAAAGTCCAGGAAGTTGAGAAGAAGACAAACGTTGCTCTCGCTGAGGCTCTTCGTATTCCTCACAATGGTGAAGTGATCCTCAGCTCAGACTCAGAAGACGACTTCACCGACGAATCCATGGATGACGAGCAGATGATGGCCATTGACGGACAACTCTCAAAGATCTTCCAGCAGCGTCGTGAGGCTCTGGACACCGTTCAGACTGGTAATAAGAGAAAGCAGGAGAAGATGGAGGCCAGAGAGAGTATCACTTTGTTCAAGCACCGGATTGTGGACCTGCTGGAGGCCTTCGTGAAAAAGTGCCCACAGAGCCCCCTGATTGTTGGGATGGTGAGCCCGTTGCTCAGTGGTATGAAGATCACTCTGGACAAGTCTCTTGGTATCAAGATCCACAAGCTTCTGAAGAACAAGGTCTGCAAAGTCAAAGTATCAGAAGTCACCTTGAAGAAGGAGGAGATTGTCTCCCAAATTGAAAAAATTCACGAAGATGTTCTCAAGTCGTCCAACACCAACGACTTCAACTTATCCTCATCACAGTGTTCCATCTTTTTGGCCAAGCAGCTGATCCAGTTGGATGACTCCAGTGTGGATGACATCATTGATCTGTACGCAGACCTCATGAAGCAGTGGTTCAAGAAGAAGAGCTCTCGCGTGACGAGCTCCATCTTCTTTGACTTCATCAACTGGCTGAACACAAAGAGAGGCTGAAGGAGAAGTAGAAAAGGAGTGGTAATAGAAAAGAATTGAAAAGTTGTATTTAAACACGTAGCAAAAAAGTTGTTGGAGAATGTAAACTCAATCCTCATGAATAACACCAACATCAACATTTTTAACATCAGCAGTTGTTGTAGGTGCTGATGACAGATCCCTCTTCGCTCTATCCTCGTTGGCTCTCTTGTCCTTCTCGATCCTGTTGTTGATCAAAATAATGGCAGCCTGATTGCTCTGGACCGTCCCCACGAGTGTAATCTTTCTTTTTGTTTGCCCTTCTTCTCTGTCGGCAATGATAATCTGTGAACCAGACGCCTCTTTCATATGCTTGATCGACTTGCCAGCCTTGCCGATAACGTTCCCGACGTACTCATCAGGGATGAAGATCTCCTGGGACTGTGTCTGCAGAGGCAGCGTGAGGCCCTGTGCGCCAAAGTGTGAGAAAGGCTGTGGCTGCGCCCTTTGTTGTGGGTTGTATCTTGGCTTGAACGCCGGGTTGAACTGTGTGTGGTGCTGATGGTGCTGATGGTGTGGATGGTGCTGCATCGGTGTTTGGCGGCCGGGGAAGGAAACCATCATCGGGTTCATCATCATTGGCTGTACTGACCCTGGGTTGTAGAAGATTGGTTCCGCCCTGACAAGGGGCTTGCACTCGATCAACGTCTGTGCCACGTAGTAGACTGCGATATGGAGCGCGTCTGCAACCCCTGAGATGGAGAGGACTCTGTCTGTGGAGAACGGTAACGAGCTTGGCGAGGCGCTGAGCTTGGAGGCAGACGCATCCTCGATCTCTCTGAAGCGGGAGCCCTGTTTGCCGATGACGTAGCCAATGGAGTGGTGTGGGACGAGTAGTTGGAGTTGGAGGGGATGTGAGTCTGGGCCGGAAGGAACCTCCTCTGGTTCTCCCAAGATCGCTCTGGCAATGAGACCAAAGGCCTTGGCAACATTCTCAGCAGGACCTCTGACGTGTATCACACGCTCCATGACGCCTCTGATGTTCTCCGACACGTTGATACGCGTGGCCGAAACCTCCTTGATATGATTAATCGTATCTCCACGTTTCCCCACAACCAGCGAGGCCTCCTTCACCTGGCAGAGCATTCTGATGTGGATGTATGTTGGGTCATCCTCGTACGGACCGCCGTGCTTGGGCTTGTCTGTCTCTCCAAGGTTCATCTCTGAGTCCAGCGCGACTCGTTTGGCTTGTTTTGATGTATCCTCCTCGTTCTTTCTCTTAAGCATGGCGGCTGGTGGGTTTGGGACGGTTTTCACGGGCGGCAAAAGTGCAGATGTCGTCTACTGCAATGGTGGAGTCAAGTGGGCACTGTAAGACGGGATGGGACGGATAGAAAACGCGCTGGCAGCGGTGCAATGCGCTACTCCGTTGCCAAACACAAACCCCCCGTAATCTCGCAATTTGCTGAATTTTTGGGAAATTCCCACAAGCGCCGCATCGGGTAATATTCGCGAACAGATGGCATCGCTGCCCTCTTCTGCTCTTCTATGACCTGGAAAAACCTTCTCTGTGAGCCCGATCTGTGATCGTACAGCCTTTGTGAGACCGCCATGGCCAAGAAGAAGAATAACAAAGAGAACAAGAAGGCTCTGAAGGAGCAGAAGGCCAAGAAGAACCAGGAGAAGGCTGCTTCCAAGGACAAGAAGCGTACCAAGAAAGCTCTCGATGACGAAGACGAAGACGATGTCGATGTCGATACTCTGCTCCAGCAGTTCAAGCAGCAGCAGGAGGAGTTCGAGAAGGTCAACATTGAGACAGTTCAACGACCAGGGAGACGTATCAACTCGTCCATGTGTGCGAACCCAGTGACAGGCAAGCGTGAACTCTTCATCTTTGGTGGTGAGAACACGGTCGATGGCGTTTCCTCTTTCTACAACGACCTGTTCACATTCTCGCTGGACTCTCATCAATGGAAGAAGATCACGTCTCAGAACTCTCCTATGCCAAGATCCTCGGCTGCCATCGCTGCCCATCCCTCCGGTATCGTCCTGATACACGGTGGTGAGTTCTCCTCTCCAAAGCAGAACCAGTTCTACCACTACTCCGACACCTGGCTCATGGACGCCCAGACCAAAGAGTGGACCAAACTAGACTGCAAGGTCGCTCCTTCAGCGCGTTCGGGCCACAGAATCACCGTGTGGAAGAACTACTTCATTCTGCATGGAGGCTTCAGAGACTTGGGCACTTCGACTGCGTACCTTCATGATCTCTGGGTCTTTGACATCACATCGTACAAGTGGCATCAAGTGGAGTTTCCACAGAACCACCCTGTTCCAGACGCCCGTTCGGGTCACTCTCTTTTACCACATGCGGATGGTGCTGTCCTTTGGGGTGGTTACTGCAAAGTGAAGGCCGGTAAGGGTCTTCAGAAGGGTAAGATCTTGAGTGACTGCTGGCTGCTAAAGATGAAGTCCGACCTATCTGCCATTAGATGGGAAAGAAGAAAGAAGCAAGGGTTCCAGCCATCTCCAAGAGTGGGTTGTGCCATGGTGCACCACAAGGGTCGTGGTGTTCTCTTTGGTGGTGTCTATGATTTCGAAGAGACCGAAGAATCATTGGAGTCTCAGTTCTACAACGATCTGTTCACATACTCGACTGAGGCGAACAGATGGTACTCTCTCAGTCTTCGCCAACAAAAGAAGAAGAAGGAGGCTGTTAAGAAGAAGAAGAAAGAAACGAGAGATGATGATCTCGAGGAGATTCTCAACAACTTGTTGAAGAAGGCCAACCTCGATGACGACGACGATAACGACGCTGATGACATTGAAAACGAGCTCAAGAAGATTGAAGAGCAAGAGGATGAAGATGAAGTGGACGAAGTGGATATCGAGATCCGAAACCAGCTGCCACATCCACGTTTCAATGCTTCGACTGCTGTTGTGGACGACTCTCTTTTCATTTTTGGTGGTGTTTGGGAGCTTGGTGAGAAGGACTACTCCATTGACTCGCTCTATTCGATCGATTTGGCCAAGCTTGATGGCATGAAGGTCTACTGGGAGGATCTCAGAGAGGTCAATGCAGCCCAAGAAGAGGAAGATTCCGACTTTGACGAGGACGAAGACGATGAAGATGGTGATGACGATGAAGAAGAGCCAACAGATCATAAGCTGGTTGAAGAAGAGCCAGAAGAAGAGGAAGAAGAGGAGGAGGAGCCAGAAATCCCGGACCCAAGACCATGGCTCCCACATCCACGTGCATTCGAGTCACTCAGAGCCTTCTACGTTCGTACAGGTGCCGAGTTCCTGCAGTGGGCCATCTCCAACAATAAGGATGCTAGAGGAAAGCACCTCAAGAAGCACTCGTTCGATCTTTGTCAGGACAGATGGTGGGAGAGAAGAGAACAAATTAGACTCGAGGAGGATAAGCTGGAGGAGACTGGCGTTGGTGAAGTTGTTGAGAAGGACCTGACCAAGGCGGCTGGCAAGAGACGCTGATCCTGTAAATAGAATTTGTTTGGGAATAGACGGGGTAATCCCGAAAGTGTGGGGTAAAGCGGCGTAGCGCGCCAACTCTCGCCGACCTGGCTCGGTTCGATCAATTCGGAAAGGAAGTACACCCGCTTCTCTCTATTGTAATTCCCGCATGCCACTCCACTCGGTGATAGTCCACTCCTTTCTCCACTCTGTTCCTGTACGAGCGGCTGACTCCCGCAACCATCACGCATAGTATAAATGTGTGCCTTCCCACCGTTTCGCACTAGCACCACACCGACATGAACCTCCCAAAAAATTACCAAATGTCGTCCTCCTACGACCTCGCCAAGCAGCTCCCTGTTGTTAAAGACCCAAACCACTTTGACCACCACGCGTGGGTCGAACTCTATGTCCAATGGATCATCGCAACTTATGATGAGAAGCTCAAGATGGAGACAGTTGCTGAGCAGGAACCTGGGATGACTATCAGTGAGAACCTTGCTTTTCTGAAGGAGTTCAGTCATCTCAGAAAGTTTGGTGAAGTTCTACACGTTGATGGGGTTAAGGATGGTCGTGTTGCCTGGCTTGTTGAAGTTGAAGACAGAAAAAGAGAGGACCCTGTGCTTGTGTACGTTCACGGTGGAGGCTTTCTGCACGGGTTGATACCAATCTTCCCATCCTTTCTTCTCGAGTTGTACAGAAAGACTGACAGACTTTCCATTATCATGGTTGAGTACACATTGTGCTGGCAAGAAGGTGGCAAGTGGCCTTCTCCGATCGACGAGCTCTCCAAGGTTCTGAACACTGTGACTTGCTCCGACAACGTTTTGATTGGTGGTGATTCAGCTGGTGCTCACATCTGCATTAGTCTCTTCAGACACTTCAAGTATCCACTCCACGGTGCTGCTCGTTGCAACAGAAAGCCTGATGGTGCTATCTTGATCTCTCCGTGGATCAACATCCGCCCAGAGGAAACTGGCTCTTATGAGTCCAACAAGCCGCCAAAGGATGTTTGTCAGGCACCGTCGCTGTATGATTATGGCCGTCTTGTCACCAACAACAAGGAGGAGCACTTCTCCAAGGTTCTCAGTCCGGCTTTGGACGACACTGTTGACTGGCCAGAGATCATGCCAGACAGAACTTGGGTCTACTACGGCGCCAATGAGGTTATGGTTGATGATGTCCGTCGCTGGCTCAAGTGGGCCAAGCCTGCCAATGTGTACGAGGACGCAAACTCTGTCCATATCCACATCATCATCGATCCTTGGAAGAAAAGTACCGCTATGGATGACCTGGCTAAGTTTATCAACTCAAACTTTTGAAATTATGTATTGGATCATGCAAAGTGAATGCCAACCTGGTGGAAGGCAAAGAGAAGCTTCAAGAAGTCGTTCTGGTCACACTTGTTTGCTCTCTTGTCGCCCAGCTGTGTCTCTGTGAGCACTTGGTCGATCTTCTGCTTCACAACGTCTGTGTATCCCTTCTTGTCATCCACCATCACATCGTCTGCGCCGTCCTGTGTAGCCAGCCAGGCCCTGTAGTTCTTCTCTAGAATCTCCAAGACACTCGAAGACTTGAATCCAGCTGAGATCAGTCTGTTCTTTCTGTTGAAGACAATTCTGAGAAGACCGTCCCACTCACTGAACTCCACGGCTGGTCTCGGCGTCTTGATCTCGATCCTCACAACACTGGACTCAACCTGTGGTGGAGGTCTGAAGTTGTTCTTACCCACCTTCATTATATGCGTCACGTTGGCCCACATCTGAACGTTGGCCGAAAGTCTTCCATAGAGCTTGTCTCCTGGTCTGGCCACAAGGGTCAGTGCAAACTCACGCTGGAACATGAGGATGCTGACACGAGGAGGTCTTGGTAAGCTCAGGAGTCTGAAGACAAGCGGCGACGATATCTGGTAAGGTGTGTTGGAGATGCAGATGTCAAAGTATGGGAGCTCGGTCTTCATGAAGTCACCCAAGAGAATCTCGAGCTTCTTTTCACCGGGCGTGCCGTGCACTCTCTTCGTGAGCTCGGCACCCATACGTGGGTCCATCTCGACCGCGACAACCCTTCTGGCCTGCTCCAGGATTCTCACAGTCAAGTTACCGGTACCTGGACCAATTTCAAGTACCACGTCGGAGGGTTTGATCTGTGCCTTGTCCACGATGCCCTGTGCGATCATCGGGTTCTTGAGGATGTGCTGGCCCAAATCAGTGTTGAACTTGAACACGGACTTCATGTGGCGCTCAGCGGCCACCTGTGGCTCGGATGTCGACGAGTACTTCTTGGACTTGAGAGCTTTGGCCATCTTTGTGGGTACGTGTGTGGACTGTGCTGCTGATATGGCGGAGAAAGCTTACAAGGGCCTGGGAAAAAAAAAAATTATGGCATCGGTACGGCCAGCATAAAAAAAATCATGTGGCGCTTACCCGGCGCGATGGCCTGAACCAGAAAAATTTACCCGTGTTTGGCTCCACGCTTTGATGTTGCACAAAGGCGGCCAGAACGAAGCCACCCAGCGCATTACCCTCCCAGATCTCCCACAGGATGTCTGACAAACCCTCTGCCGATGTGTCTGCGGTGTTTGCAAAGCTCGCGCCAGCCATCAGGGCGGCATCCGGCCTCTCCTCGAACGACATCAACTTCTACAAAAGCTTGGATCAAGACATCGCATCATCCAGTTCCAAGTCTTCTGATGGGCTGCTATCGCTGATAAACCAGATCGTGGCATCTGTTGAGGCTTCAGAGGTTCAGGAGCTTGACGAGAAGACAACGAAAGAGTCCTGGAACACAGTAAGCAATCTCCTCGACACCTTCTTGGAGAGATCTGACCTTGCATTCGATGAGCTCAGAAGAGGGAAGGATAAGAGCAACAACTCTGCTACTGACTCACAGTCCATGAAGTACCTTGACGACTCGAACAGCGTTGCAGACAATGCGCAGTCCACCAAGAGAATGGTTAAACCTCAGCTCAAATTCACAACGCCAATCGACAACTCCGAATCGCATCCTTTCAAACCACTTCTCACATCGAAACCACACGCTTTGGTCTCTCTGGAGAAGTCGCTGGCTCTTACAGAGGCCGATGATGAATCACCGTCTCACTACAACCACCCATACGAAACGGAGATCATGAATCAGGAGTACAACCCATCCATTCTGAAGACAACAGAACCACAGATGTACAAAGATTGGGACTCCACAGAAGCTATCTGGGTTGATAACGAACAGACTTTGCAGGAGATGGTCGAAAGCCTTCACGGATGCACGGAGATTGCAGTCGATCTGGAGCACCACGACTACAGATCCTACTACGGTATTGTATGTTTGATGCAGATAAGTTCAAGGGATCAGGACTGGCTGGTGGATACTCTGGCGCTCCGCGAGAAACTTCAACCGCTCAACACAATTTTTGCTGACCCTTTCGTCACCAAAGTCTTCCACGGCGCCTTCATGGACATCATCTGGCTCCAAAGGGACTTGGGTCTCTATGTTGTAAGTTTGTTTGACACATACCATGCTTCGAAGCAGCTTGGGTTCCCAAAGCACAGTTTGGCCTACCTTCTTGAAAGATTTGCCCAGTTCAAGACATCTAAGAAGTATCAGTTGGCTGATTGGAGAATCCGTCCTCTTACGAAGCCGATGAGAGCTTACGCGAGATCTGACACACACTTTTTGTTGTACATCTTTGACCAGTTGAGAAACATGCTCATTGAATCCAGCAAGTTGGAAAACGTGCTTTTTGAGTCCAGAAACGTGGCTGTGAGACGCTTTGAGTACACAAAGTTCAGACCGTTGGGCAACCAGACAAGCACATACTCGCCCATCGAGAAGGATGATCCGTGGAAGCGTCTCGTGTACCAATACAACATCCCACAGTCAAGATCGAAGCTCGTGGAGGAACTCCACAACTGGAGGGACCAGATTGCACGTGAAGATGACGAGTCTCCGCGGTACGTCATGCCAAATCAGCTCCTTGTTTCATTGGCTTCGTTGGCTCCTACAGATGCAGCTGGTGTATTGGCTGCAAGCGCCATCGTCACTGACCATGTCCGCAAGAACTGCAAGCACATTGCTGATCTCATATCTCACTCTTTGAAGGAGCTTGAGCGTGAAGACTTCCAGCTGTTCAACGACGCCACAGGGATGGAAAAGTCAGAACTCGTAACATATGACGAAGCACAGAAACACGAAGACATATTTGAAAGCTTGAGAGACACATACGATGTTGCCCCTGTGAGTCTGCTGTCGTCGTATTCGACATTGTTACATGACATCGTTGAGGGATCTTCTGGTGTTTTCAGAACAAGGTCGTCAGGGTCCTTACCGGCTGACTTTGAGTCACGCAAAAGGCTCGTGCAAGAACGTTTGGCTGTGGTCAATGTCTCTCTGAACTTGGAACTTGACGAAGAGATGAGTGATTCCGTCGCTGATGTGGCTACTGGCGTCGCTCAGGTTCCTACCTCTGTGACCTCTTCCACACAAGTTGCTGCTGACGATGATGAGATCAAGATCTTCGACAAGTCTGACGATATCATCGTTTTGAAGAAGAAGGGCAAGGCGACAAAGCAGGAACGCAAGTCTCAGCCAGCCGGTGAAATTCTCGACTACAGCAAGGCCCCTTCGGTGATGGCAAAGAAAACTTACGAATCGAAGAAGGATATGAAGAAGAGACAACAAGAAAGATTTGAGCCTTACTCTCAAGAGTCTGAGGGTCCAAGACCTGCCAAGAAGCAGGCAAGGATGCTTCAGGGTAAAACCTCGACGTTTGTTACCAAAAAGAAGAAGTGATTAGCAATTATTCAATTACTCACGACGCTCTATACAGTGTATCTCGAATCAAATGTAATTCTTGAGCTCTCTCAATCTGACAACTGCCTTCTCAAGAACCTCATCGTCCTTACAGAGGGCGAAACGAAGGAGGTTCTCAGCAACCTTCTCGTGCTCCTTGATGTAGAACTCAGTTGGAGGAATAGAAACAACACCTAACTCATTGATCAACCAGTAAGCAGTTCTGAAGTCCTTTGCACGGGCCTTGAACTCTTCTGGATAGACATAGTCCTCTGGGATCTTAACCTTGGAGAAGTCAACCAAGAGATAGTAGGCACCTTCGGCAATAGTGTAAGGCAAGCCAAGCTCCTCCCACACCTTGGTGAAGATCTCGTACTTCTTACGGTACTCGTCACGTGTCTTCTCAAAGTAGCCGTTGGTGAGAGCAGCCTCCAAAGAGACAGCGCACGCCTCCTGAGCAGGGGCTGGGGTGGAGAAACAGATTCTCGTGTGGGCCAAGGAAGCGTACTTGATCAAGTCTGGGTTACCAATGATCCAGCCAATTCTCCAACCAGCGGCGGCAAAGGACTTACCAGCAGAAAAGATGGTGAAGGTTCTCTCATTGTACTCTGGGGAGAGAGTGGCAATTCTTGGGAACTCCTCGGTGTAGTAGAGGTTCTCGTAGACCTCATCGGAAACAATGAAGAAGTTGTGCTTGACAGCCAAGTCACCGATCTTTGTAAGCTCCTCCTTGGTAAAGACCTTACCGACTGGGTTGTGTGGTGTGTTGAGGATGATGAACTTGGTCTTGTCCGTGATAGCAGCCTCGAGCTCAGCGTAGTCAATCTTCCATTCCTCGCCCTTGACGTTACGCTCGGACATCTCAGCAGGTGGGTGCATTGGGACGTAGACAACCTTCCCGCCTGGAATCTCAATGTTGGAGATGTACTGATCGAAGAATGGCTCGAAGACAATGACCTCGTCACCCTTCTGAAGGAAACCCGTCAAGATAGTGAGAAGAGCCTCATTGGCACCGGTGGTGACCAAAATTTCATCGGTCTTGATCTCTCTGCCATAACGCTGAGAGTACGTCTTAGCCAATGCCTTGAGGAGAGTTGGCTTACCCTTGGTGTGAGCGTACTGGTTGTTCATTGGAACATCAAGAGCATCCTTGGCCGCCTTAATGGCAAAGTCCGGCGGAGAGTAGGAGAAGAAACCCTGGCCCAAGTTGATGATTTCTCTATCACTCTTAGCAGCGGCAGCAGCGGCAGACTCATTGATCAAAGACCAGATATCCTTACCGCCGGCCTGGAAGTATGGGTTGTGAGATGGAAACTTGGAGGACATTGTACGGGCGAAGGCTTTCAGGGTGTGAGCTTTCCGGAGCATACCATACCAGAGATAAGGAAATACCTAGGTAACAATTTCTCAATTTTGGAGCGCTCTGGCGGTGACTCGACAAAGAACGGACAGCGCGAAAACTGTGGCTCCTCCGCCGCGCGCGCTTACAGTGATTACCCTCCGTCACGATCGTCGCTGCCACAAAAGCGCGTCTATGTACACATGAGGAAGTCCACCCTGTATATCTTCCACAAAAGCGTTAAAGATCGGCCCTCTTTCGAACCTTTCTTGCCTTCTTTCTCTTCTTCCTGCCTACTGCCTCTTTATTCCTCCTGCTGTGACCAAACATGTATCATTCAGCAAACACTTGACCGCGTTGGTCTGGTCCACGGCCATCCGCTCTCACCCAGTCCCTCTCCCCAGTCCCTCTCTCCTGAAGGCCGGGATTTCGAGTCCATCGATATCTTTAAACTGCATTTCTCTCCGGATTCAGGCGCACAACCAATAACAGGCTCGGACGCAGAATTGGCCATCGCTCACCACCCCTCCTGCGACCACAGGAACATCAGCAACTCCTTCACAGTTATTAGAAACATCGATCTACCACCAAACAACGGTGCCATCACCTTTTGGCTTTCCATCAGCTTGAAGTCTTGACATAGGGTCACCAAGTTGGAGGGAGTTGTGCTATCGACTATAAGGACTTGGACAGCCCTGGATGTTTCGTGTTCTTCTTGGATAAACTCGAAATGAGCAGAACTACATGCAATTGGAAGACTTCTGTTTGATCCAGGCAGCATCAACAACGAAGCGCTACAACGTGCCCAACAGGTTTGAGCAGCCCGGCAGGCGACCCTGGTGGCCGACTGTCTATGTGTACTACGTATTTTTTTTTTTTTTTTTTTTTTTTTTTTTTTTTTTTTCCGCGCTTTCCTGAGCTCGTCGCGGCCGGCGCACCGGCGCACAAGCCATGCCAGATTGCTGTAGCGCTCCCCCAAGGGCCACCGTTTCCGCAAGAATTCTACAGACTATACCCCCGCTGCTGGTGTGGCTACTGCCCACATCTTAGCCCAAGAGCGCTTGATGACGACCAGAAAACCGAAGAGAAAAAGGCCTTTAGCTTTAAAATTCAGAAGTGCGGGAAGACCACCATAAATATGGCAGGCAAAAGCGCCCAAGAGCTAGTAGGGTAAACGAAGACCGCTATACCACGTTAACAAGGGGTCAAGTAGGTGTAAGCAGTGTGATTCAGGGGTAAGTAGGGGTCGTATTCAGGGGTATTCAGGGGTAAGCAGGGGTAAGCAGGGGTAAATTCAGGGTAACAAGGGGTCGTATTCAGGGGTATTCAGGGGTAAGCAGGGGTAAATTCAGGGTAACAAGGGGTCGTATTCAGGGGTATTCAGGGGTATTCAGGGGTAGGTAGGGTAAGTGGACAGGACTAATTCAGGGGTAACCAGAGTAAGTTGGTGGGGGCTTTTCAGCATCACAAGGCTTCAATTTCAGGGAGTACGGAGGATGAGCCTGAGGAAAGTAAGGTAAGTGATGGCGACTAAACCCCGCGATCCGGGTAAGACCGGGCCCGATTAAGAGGTGAGATCGGATAAGCTTGATGTCAAGCTGTACTGAGAACGCCATCTATGTGCTCGGGTCCTTGACCCAGTTAGCTGTGGTAGTTCATTTGGTTGAAGGAAACCTCGCTGAGTGGAAGGCCGAAACAGATAGGTCCGCAAGTCCGGAGAGTTATGTCCCACGATGCGGTAGTAAAAGCAAATTTGCTTTTCTTAGCCGCGAAAGCGTTGGTGGCCGCCAGATTACTTTCTCGTTCTGCGGGACGTTACGGAATTGTGGAGAGACAGTATGGAGTCATTCGCAATGGTCCCGAGCTGCTCCAATGCGTCATCTTTCCGATGGACCCGCTTAGGTGTTGTTCGCGTGGAGTGTTGATCCGTGGTGCTACACTGGACCTTCACGTGTCGTTATCCTTCTTCGTCTCCATGCTGGCTCAGATTAACAACCTCACATCGGCGAGCCACCCTGCCTGGAACCCCATTTGAGTCTCTGAGCTCAGCGTAGAGTCACTTGCCTTTGGGGGTCTAACTTACGAGACTTGGGCTGCGAATTACCCTACGCTTGGGTCTGCCCTATGTTACCCTGAATCACTCCGCTCCATTTACCCTACTTAACCCTGTACTCAAAGCTCTGGTTAGCCCTGGTCTCGACCGCTGCCTAGCCCTGAAATGCCCCCACCAACTTACTCTGGTTACCCCCTGAATTAGTCCTGTCCACTTACCCTACTTACCCCTGAATTACTCCTGAATTACCCCTGAATACCCCTGAATACGACCCCTTGTTACCCTGAATTTACCCCTGCTTACCCCTGCTTACCCCTGAATACCCCTGAATACGACCCCTACTTACCCCTGAATTTGCATGCCATATTTATGGTGGTCTTCCCGCACTCCTGAATTTTGGAGCCAAAGGCCTTTTTCTCTTCTGTTTTCTGGTCGTCACCAAGCGCTCTTGGGCTAAGATTTGACAAATAACAACACCAGTAGCCTCGCTATCGACTGTAGAATTCTTGCGGAAACACTGGCCCTTGGGGAAGCGCTGTAGCTGGCCCCCTGCCATGGCTTGTGCGCCGGCCCGGACGAGCGCAGAAAAGCGCGAAAAAAAAAAAAAAAAAAAAACATTCGCGGGATTCTCTGGGGAGCGAGTACTAGAGTGAACAACAAGGCACACACGTCAACCGAAACTTGTCTCTCGCTCTCTTACACAACTCCTCCTACGAGATGATGGTCCGCACACTGGGCATCTTTCTCCATCTCTCTTTGGCACTCTGCCAGATTGACATACAATTGCTAGCCAATTGGGAAAAGCCACCCTTCGAATTGCGTCTTCTGTGAGTGTCTACGTTGTCCCCCGGGTCCACTGCTCTTTCTCTAACAACTCTTTGCAGGGAAACTATCTCATCAGAGAACGAATCCTATTATCTCTCTGCTCTATCGAAGGTTGCTGGGTTCCAGATCGATGAGGCTGAAGAGCCTTTGGTGTCCTACACAGACGAGAGCCTCTATGAAGCTGTCTTCGAAGATCTGACATCTACTGAACGCTCGCTATTTGATATTGCTCTCGCCAACAAGTACTACAGTCCACGGATTATCTCTCACTACAAGTTTTACAATGACACTGTACTCCCAAAGTTTGAATCCAAATTGTTGAAGAAGTGTGGATCGACGCCCAAGACATGGCTCCAGTTCAACGACGTGGTGTATTGTCATCCGGATGATGTCTACGCGTTGATGACTGACAGTACATCCGACGAGCCCATCTTACCTTTCGATCGTGTCATTGGAAGCTCTGGTCCTTTGCTGTTTCTCTACGGTGATGTTAGAGATCCGCAATTTGGTCCATTTGTGTCTAACTTGTACGACGCTGCTTCTGCCGGTAAGCTACGCTTTGTTTGGAGATATGTTCCTCAAAACACTGAAGAACGTGAACTCTTGTCGGGCTATGGAGTTGACTTGACGTTGAAGAGAACAGACTACATTGTGATTGATGACCGAGATGGGAAAAAGGATTTCACTCAGTCCTCGAGCCATGACGTCGAAGGCTCCGACTCGATCATTGACATCTACGACGACGACATCAAAAGTGTGAAGAAGGAGGATTTGGCTCAACTCGATCTTCAGGCTGCAAGCTATGCTCTGTCTCTTGCAGACCCAGGCACCCAGCTGGCAACGCTTTTGAAACTTGTCGAGGAGCTTCCGAAGTTCAGCTCGTATCTGGTAGATCAAGACGTTAACGAGGGACTGGTTGCTCAGATTGCTTTCAACCAGAGACTTGGTATCTCTTCTGAGAGCACTGGAATCTACTTGAACGGAAGGCCGCTTACAGATTCTAAGTCTGACATATTTGGGTTGTACAACGAGTTGAAGGAGGAGTTGGGCCTGGTGAAGAAGATGGAGAGGCTTGGTGTCGACTCTGTCTCTGCTCGCCATCTCATTGGCAAGTTTGCACTGATGTCGCTATACAAGGCTCGTCAGATCAAAAGCACGAGGTATGCCCTTCCCCAAGATAGTTCTGACCCTGTCATCTTTCTGAATGATGTTGAGAGTGATGCTGTCTATGCTGACTTCACCGAAGATCTATCTGTCTATGTTGCTAGACATGGATTCGGTCAGATTCCTCCAGTGAAAGCCAACTTACACACATTGATTTTTATCATTGATCTCGCAGACAGAAATTCAGTTGCTGTTGTCAACGGTGTGTTGAAGTCGGTTGCTAGTAACGGGATTGCTCAACAGATTGGTGTTATCCCACTGGCGCTGTCGGAGGAAGGAACCCAGTTGGCTAATGAGCTGTACCATATTCACAAATCAGAAGGTACTGAAAAAGTGTTGAAGTTCCTAACAAACTTGGAGGTTTCGAAGAAGCAGCCAGTTCTCCATGCAACTCAGGATTACGTTACCAAGCTAGTGTATCCGTTTGTTGAGAGTTTTGATGTCGGTGCTCCAAGTGTGATTGTCAATGGTGTCTTCTATCCTCTGGATGACAACTGGCCCTACTCTCTCGCCAGACAGGTGAGCGAGGATGTGAACTTGATAATGGGTATCGCTTACCAGAAGATGGCTGAGACTGCTGCTGAGGTGAAGACTATGATTTACGACGACGCTTTACCTTTCAGAAACGCACTTCTCTTTCCGACTGACAGATCCACCATCGCTTACAGGGCTATCGATATTGCAGAGCTTGAAAAGCTTCGTCATCTCGCACAGGTTGTTGAGTTTGACTCCTTGAACGGAGGTGAGAATCTCGCCACGTTGACCTTCGCTGGTAACTTTGCCTCTGAAGTACTTTTGAAACAACTCCGTGAGCTGTTGATCCTTGCTAAGTCCACTGAGATCAGCTTGAAGGTGAGACTTGTCCACACTTCTGATGGTGTTTCCTTCTTGGGTAAGATCAAGCAAGCTTGTCACACTTCCATTGATCACGCTGTGTCTGTTGTTGATGATATCATTGCTCAGGGTATGTTCGATGAAAGCGAGTCCAGTGCCGCTGCTGTGACTGAATTCTTCTCTTCCATTGGGATTCACGCATTGCCGGTAATGATCTTTAACGGTCGTCTGATTGAACTGGGTTCCAAACAAATGAGTGCCTCCCATTTGGACCACTTCATCTTGCAGGAAATCGATCAAAGAGTTGGTGTGATACAGAATCTTCTCGGCCCAAAGTTCAAGGAGATGGAGGGTGACCGCCATGATTGGTTTGAGTCTTTATCGAGCATCATCACAACATCGTTCTACGGTGGGAGTTCTGCGGTTGGTGGGGTTTCCAGATTTGACTTCAGCAGGGTAAACACTGATCTTTCCATCTCGTTTGGTGATGAGTCCCAAAGTAAAGTTCACATGCTTGCGGTTGTTGATCCAGCAGAAGAGCGTTCTCAAAAGATTCTTTCCCTGGTGTCAGCAGTAAAGGATATTGATATGTTGTCAATTGATGTCATCTTGGTGCCTAAGGCCGAACTGCAAGAGATGCCTGTGAAGAGGTTTTACAAGGGCAACTTCAAGGCCCATCCAACGTTTAAGGATGGCATGGAGTTTGAAGAGCCATTTGTGAAGTTTGAGAAGGTTCCAGAAAAGACTTTGTTCACTTTGGACATGGATGTGCCCTCCTCTTGGATTGTGACCCCGAAGAAGAGTGTCTCTGATCTTGACAACGTGATCTTGTCTCAAACTGGTCCAGTGCAAGGTATCTACGAGTTGCGAAACATCATCATTGAAGGGAACGCCTTTGACGCTGTGACTCACGAGCCTCCTACTGGTCTTGCTGTCCAAGTTCCTGGGTCTGATACCTACGTGATGACCAACCTTGGTTACCTCCAGCTCAAGGCCAATCCGGGTCTTTGGGAGTTTTCCATCAAGGAGGGAAGATCGAGTGAGCTGTACAACTTGCTGAGTGTTGATTCTCCGGACTCTAAGAGTGAAACTCCTGTGAGAAGTGCAACTTTGGCCATCATGAACCTTGACGGCCTCCACGTGTTCCCTCGTGTCACCAAGAAACCAGGAAAGGAGTCAGAGTCGCTGATTGTATCTGATGAAGAGCCAGTCCCTCTTGAAGGTGATAAGAAAGAGACTCAGGGTGTCCTCTCCTCGTGGTTCCAGAAGACCAAGAAAAAGACACAGGCTGACATCAATATCTTCACCGTCGCCTCTGGTCACTTGTACGAGAGGTTGCTGAGTATCATGACCGCTTCTGTGATGCACCACACCAAGCACACAGTCAAGTTCTGGCTCATTGACAACTACATGTCGCCAACATTCAGAGAGTTCCTTCCTCATCTTGCAGAGAAGTACGGATTTGAATACGAGTTGATCAACTACAAGTGGCCTTCTTGGTTGAGAGGACAGAGGGAGAAGCAGAGAACCATTTGGGGTTACAAGATCCTGTTTTTGGATGTGCTGTTCCCACAAGATCTTGACAAGGTGATTTTTGTGGACTCTGATCAGATTGTGCGTGCTGACATGATGGAGCTGGTTGAGATGGATCTTGACGGTGCACCATATGGCTACACTCCTATGGGTGACTCGAGAAAGGAGATGGAGGGCTTCAGATTCTGGAAGCAGGGCTATTGGAAGACGTTCTTGGGTGACAAGCTCAAATACCACA
>JAJMKQ010000058.1:0-27231 GCA_030569395.1 Petasospora rhodanensis
CACCGGGAGCGGCCGGCGAAATGACAAATCGCACGGGCAGCTATTGTCTGGTGCAACACAACGGTTTCCCTCCATACTTTAACAACGCCCCCACTACAGCCGGCATCGTACACCGGACACCTTCTTCCCACGCCATCTGCACCACGGCCCACATCCCCAGCATCCCCACTCTCGGCGCCCTGAAGTCCACAGCGTTTGCGCTTCTCCAGAACAAAAAGTGACAGCTCCAGTACATTGGTCCCCTGGCCATCCCCCACTCTCTCCTCCCAACGGCCCCGTCAAATCTCAAAAAGCAATTATCCTACTGCCCCACTTCTGAACATAAAAACAAAGAGGGAGAAGTTTTGTTGAAACCCACCGTCCTCCCACACTCTCCCCTCCACCAACGGCCCTCCAGACCCCCCAGCAGCACAGCAAATGTCCGAGCTCACCGCCGAGCAGCAGCAGCAAATGCTCCAGATGCAAGCGCTGGCCCAACAGCAACAGCAACAACAACAGATGGCTTCCGTCATCAACAGCGGCATATTAAAGGATGACATCCTGTCAGTGGACCCGCACCAGCAGGTCCCGCTCGTGGGGCAGCAGATGCCTCAGGTGAACATCAACCCAGTTGTGCAGCAATCACAAGTACAAGTACCTCCCGTACAACAGCCACTCACTGCCCCACCGACTGCCCAGCAACAACAACCGGGACTCAACCCAGCTGGAGCCAACACATTCTTCAACGACCTCCTATCACCCTTCTTTGCCCCCTACGGCATCGACGTGTCTCACTTCCCGCTCACAAACCCACCGATTTTTGACTCCGCGATGATGGTGAACCAACAGGGCCAACCACGCCGCCGTATCTCCATCTCCAACGGTCAGATTGGCCAGATCACGAACCACACCAACGACGACTTCTTCAGCTCGGACCAGTCGCACAGATCCAGCGTGGTGAAGGGCGGCCAGGACGACATTGCCGTGTTCTCCAGCGGCGGCGTTGCGCCTCAAATGCCCCAACAGCAACAACAACCAGTGATGCAACAACAGCAGCAGCAGCAGCCACCGCCACAGATGCTCGTATCACCGCTCACACCGGCCTCCACCACCGCGGAGAACATCATTCCTACGAACGAGAACGGCGTACCGACCCAGAAACTGCTCTACAACAACGAGGTGATCTTCAACCCGGAGGCTGGTCCCATCCCGGGCACAGCGGCATGGAAGAAGGCACGTTTGCTGGAGAGAAACAGAGTGGCAGCTTCCAAATGTCGTCAGAGGAAGAAGGCTGCACAGAACCAGTTGAAGGAGGATGTGCAGAAGTACTCACGGGAGCTCGAAGGGCTCAAGAGCAAGGTGTCGCATTTGCAGAAGACGATTATGGAGGTGAAGGGCCTTGCACAGCGTGAAGGCTTGGATTCGGTGCTTGAGCTCTTGGAGAAGATGGAGAAGGTTGATATCAAGAATGTCGCTGAGACGGAGAAAAGGCACAAGCGTGAGGATGCGTATGCCAATATCGACAGCGACGAGGAGTAGAGGATCGTTACGGTTATGTTTATATAGGAATATTATCCACTATTCATCATGATTTGAGCATTGTTGTAATTAGCCGCCCGATGGTGCTTCCCTTTATAAGAGGGGTGTGCCCTCCGCGCGCGTAATCTTGACACGACCATACCATCAAGACATCGCCAACTTCACAAATGCTCAATTTGTTAGCGGTAAGTCAGATTCACCTATCTAAATGTCACTTGTACTAACAAACTACAGGCTTTCGCCTTAATCAAGAGAAAGAACGCCAGTGGTGCCAGTTCTATTCGTGACTACGTCAACTTGATCGCGTCAAGGCAAGCATCACCAACGCCAACTCCCCCGCCACCACCACAAGTTGTGAGAGCACCGCCTTTGGAACTCCTCCATCAACCACCACACATCTACGACTACAAAGGATGCAAGGAACAAGTTGCCGCCTTGGAGAGAGACGACCGAGACGAGTGGTGTGTCAAGTTGACGCTCACAGCTGACATCTCCCCGCAGATCATCAAGGAGTTGTTTTACGAGACAGACAAGGACGCGTCAGAGTTGCTTTGTCGTATACTCAGGGGTTACATCGAATGCAACAAGCTCGACAAAGTCACGAAACATGCCTTCAACGAATACTTCCATGCCCACAAAGACGAGTTCACCCCAATTACTTCAGTGACGCATCTCCCACAGCTCAAACTCATCATGCAAACGCTCAACTACAGCCGCCAAAGGCTCTTCATCAAGTCCTGCTTGCTCATCATAAACCAGCCATCATTGTTTTAGCACATTAAAAGAAATATACAGACATCAAGCATCGTACCCAAGCTTACGTTTCTCATCTCTCACCATGTCGAACCAAGGGTGTTGCAAAGCCTCCTTCGCCGTCAATCTCTCCTCGTGGTCATACCTGAGCAGCTTGTCGATGAAATCCACAACGGTGTCATTCACCAAGTGCTTGTTCGTGTCGTTGGTGAAACGGAACCATGGTCTCCGCGTGTAATCACCCAAATCTTCATACTCTGGTCCCAGTTGGATGTTGTACTTCAAGAGATACTTGTACAAGTCGTCAGTGCCCAACACACGAACAATCTGCACAAGCTGGTCCGTGTTGGATTTCCCGTGGAAGAATGGCTCTCTTTTGAAGATGATACTGGCAAACATGGCACCAAACGACCACAAATCCAACGAGTAGTCGTAGTAGCGGTAATCCACGAGCAACTCTGGACCTTTGAAGTATCTCGATGCGACACGAACGTTGTACTCCGTTCCCGGATGATAGAACTCTGCGAGCCCCCAGTCGATCAACCGGAGCTGGCGCTTCTGGTGGTCAATCATCACGTTGTGCGGCTTCACGTCTCTGTGCATGATTCCTTGGGAATGGCAGTAATCCAAAGCCGTGAGCAAATCCCACATGTAGAAGCAAATGTCGTAGGGGGTGAGTGTGGGATAGAGTGTTCTGAAGTCTGTGTTGTTGACGTACTCGGAGATCAACGCCGGTGTCTTGCTTGCTGGGTCTCTCACCACGGCAATCAGGTTGATGATGTGTGGACCTCCCACCAGGTTCTGGAGGATCTTGATTTCTCTCTTGATTTTCTTTCTCTTCACTGGCTTCAGCACTTTGATCACGATCTTCGACTTGGTGCTCAGGCTTACGCCTTCAAACACCTCGGAGTACTTCCCTCTGCCCAACTTCTTGACAACTTCATAGTCGTGCTGCGATTGCCACAGAATGGACACCGACTCGTAGTCCCACCAGGACTGCGGTTTCTTCGAGTTGGCGTCGGAGTAGACACGGGCCACAGACTGGATGGTGGACATGCTTTGGGAGTCTGTTTTGTGTATGTGTGGGTGTGTATCGTGTAATTGATTGGCTCTCTTGTTGGCAACGTCGTCGGTGACTCTGCCCACCTGCCACCCGCGCCTCGGCCCGCGGCTGTCGGCCGACGTCGTCGTCCGTTTCGCGAAAGAAGAAAGAAGAAAGAACTTCTGTGGTGTCCGGGTGTCATCGCGAACCTGTTCGATGGGCCGGAGTCATCCCGGCCCCGGAGCTTTCCGGGTCGAAGCCGGACGGGACTGGGGAAGCGTCCAATCTCGGATCCATGACCGGCTTTCCCTTGAACACGGGCAAAAATTCCTGGTTTTTTCTCCAGACTTTTCCCACCCAAACAAACCCCCTGGAAAGCCCTGTTTCCTCAATCACATACGGCGACACACAGCACTGAAGAAGATCTTCCTGAGACAGCCATTGGCCTGATCCCTTCCAAATTGCTGTAATCAAACCCGCGTGAAAAAAACCAAAAGAAAGCTCCATCAGATATGCTCTCTGCTGCCCGTCCACAGCTCGCCGCCAGATTTGCCAGAACCACCATGGCCTCCTTCTCCACCTCCTCTGCCACGCTCCAGAAGTTCAGAACCGAGTCTGACGCCTTCGGTGAGCTCCAGGTCCCAGCAGACAAGTACTGGGGCTGTCAGACCCAGAGATCCTTGCAGAACTTCAAGATTGGTGGTGCCCGTGAGAAGATGCCAGAGCCAGTCGTCAAGGCCTTTGGTGTCTTGAAGAAGTCCACTGCCATTGTCAACAAGGAGCTCGGTGCCCTGAAGCCAGAGCTCGCCGAGGCCATCCAGCAGGCTGCTGATGAGGTTGCCAAGGGTAAGCTCTTGGATCACTTCCCATTGGTTGTCTTCCAGACCGGTTCTGGTACCCAGTCCAACATGAACGCCAACGAGGTGATCTCTAACAGAGCCATTGAGCTGCTCGGTGGTGAGCTCGGCTCCAAGAAGCCAGTGCACCCAAACGACCACGTGAACATGTCCCAGTCCTCTAACGACACCTTCCCAACTGTGATGCACATCGCCGCTGTCACTGAGATCACGCATTCTTTGATCCCAGAGTTGACTGCCTTGAGAGACTCTTTGGCCAAGAAGTCCGAGGAGTTCAAGGACATCATCAAGATTGGTAGAACCCATTTGCAGGATGCCACACCATTGACTTTGGGCCAGGAGTTCTCTGGCTACGTCCAGCAGCTCACCAACGGTATCGAGAGAGTTGAGGGCACTTTGAAGAACCTCAAGTTCTTGGCCCAGGGTGGTACCGCTGTCGGTACCGGTCTCAACACCAAGAAAGGCTTCCCAGAGGCTGTTGCCGCTCAGGTTTCTAAGGAGACCGGTATTGACTTCCTCACTGCTCCAAACAAGTTTGAGGCCCTTGCTGCACATGACGCCATTGTCGAGTGTTCTGGTGCTTTGAACACCGTTGCCGTCTCTTTGTACAAGATTGCCAACGATATCAGATACTTGGGTTCCGGTCCACGTTGCGGTTATGGTGAGCTGGCTCTCCCAGAGAACGAGCCAGGTTCCTCCATCATGCCAGGTAAGGTGAACCCAACCCAGAACGAGGCTCTTACCATGGTTGCCTGCCAGGTGTTTGGTAACCACTCTGCCATCACCTTTGCCGGTGCCTCTGGCCAGTTTGAGCTCAACGTGTTCAAACCACTCATGATCTCCAACTTGTTGTCTTCGATCAGACTCATTGCCGATGGTTGCAACTCCTTCAGACTCCACTGTGTGGACGGTATCATTGCCAACACGGACAAGATTGAGAAGACCTTGCACGAGTCCCTCATGCTCGTTACCGCTTTGAACCCAAAGATCGGTTACGACATGGCCTCCAAGGTTGCTAAGAACGCTCACAAGAAGGGTTTGACCCTTAAGCAGTCCGCCTTGGAGTTGAACGCCTTGACCGAGGAGGAGTTTGACGAGTGGGTCAAGCCAGAGAAGATGATTGGTCCAAAGGACTAAGCTTCTGGCTGTGTCTTTGCTTATATATATCCCATGAATCTATGAATCTAGTTACATTACAAAGGGTGAATAAATAAGGGGCGTTGGTTGAATAAATAGAGCGGTCATTTGAAGAGCTGTTCAAGGAGGAACGTGCTCGGTGTGTTCTTCAACGGGATCACAAGCTCATCACGGGCCCGTTCGGCTTCTTTCTCCAACTCTGTCTCCCCGGTCTTGCGATACAACTTGATCAAGTTATCCAACGCCTGTTTGGCAACGTGGGCGCTCTGGACGTCGGATCTGGATGTGATGTATGCCTCTTTGAACGCGGCACGACACCATTCGATGGATTTGGTGGTGATTCCCTTTTGGTAGAGGATCTCGCCGACGTAGTTCTTCAAGAGTGGTTTTTGCATGGTTAGTGCACTGTTGTCCTTCTCGAGGACTTGGAGTAAGTTGAGAAAGATCTCGAGCGACTTGGTGTACTCCTCTTCGAGGGTGTATGTGACGCCCAGGTCCAGTAGGGAATGGAAGAGCTCGGGAGTGAGCACTGATGTTGGATCCAGGAGATGGGAGCCGTGGCCTTGGAACTTGATGCCTGTCTCTCTGTACTCGTTGAGCCTGACAGCGTCCAGCAGATAGTTCTCCGACTCTTTCATCTTGCCCTTCAGTCTGTCAAGTTTTGCTGCAAGTCTTAGAGTCTTGGACTTTAGGACCTGGTCACCGAGATCCATGGGGAGGTTCAACGAGTAATGGCACAGCTTCCAACTGTTGTCCACGTCACCGAGCTCGGCTTTGAGCAGGGCAAGTCTCTCCACCAGATCGATGTATCTCGCCTTCCACAATTTGCTCTTGGACTCAAGCTCCTTGAGACCGAGCAGCTTGAACTTCTTGTTATCCTCAGACTCGATCTCGAGGCCTTCCTCCTGAGCAATGGCCTTGAGAGCGTAGATGATTCCTAATTCGGCATTCTCCTCAGAGTCCCTAACATCCTGGTAGAACACACCGACACGCGCAGCAATCTTTGCACCAATGGGCCACTCTTTGGCCATCTTCTGATACTTGTCAGTGTACCATGCCGATCCAAAGTACCCACCGGCGCCAATCACGAGCGCTGAGCCGTAAAAGATGAGGATCCCTCGAAGCACCGAGCGGGATTGACGAAGCCAGAAGATCGCCCACGGGTTGGAAACTTCGATCTTGGAGATGTTTCTTGTGAGTTTGGGGCGGATGTGAGCAGTGAGAGCACTGGGTCTGGCGTTGAATCGGAACATTTGTGGTCTTGTGCGAAGCAGTGATACCGCTGTTTGAGTGGAAGTGGTGTGCAACTTTGGTGTGGGGTTCAAAGTGGGTTTTTAGCTCTTTGTCCGGGTAAATGTTTAAATTAATTAATCCAAAATAACGCCCCGCACGGGGATCGAACCCGGACCGCCTGCCAACCGTCAAACGCCCGCGGCGCGCGGATGATCACAGAATTCACCCGAACGCGAAAAAAAATTGGGGAGTGGGCGCGAGCCGAAAACAACAGCGACGTGTCACCTTTTGCACAACAACAGCGACTTCACTCGCAACGCCCCAACTGTCCCCACCGATGTCCAGCTCCGGTGCCGCCGCCCACGAAGACGAAGGCATCGCCTCCCGCCTGCGCAACAGGACGCCGTCCTCGCCGGCCAATGTCTCCGACGCTGAGAACGAGCCGCTCGTGGACCAGGAAGTCATCGACCCTAAGAAGGAGTACGCCAAGCAGGTTGACGAGCTCCACTCCTCGCTCGCCACCGCTGAGGGCATTGTGATGCCTATCGTCTTCACCCTCCTGGGCTTTGCCACGCGTTGCTACAAGATTGGCGCCAACCACAACGTTGTGTGGGATGAGGCCCACTTTGGTAAGTTTGGCTCCTACTACCTCCGCCACGAGTTCTACCACGACGTGCACCCTCCTCTTGGTAAGATGCTCGTCGGCTTCTCCGGTTACCTCGCTGGCTACAACGGCTCCTGGGACTTCCCATCCGGCCAGGAGTACCCGGACTACATTGACTTTGTCAAGATGAGACTCTTCAACGCCATGTTCTCCGTGCTCTGTGTTCCTCTCGCCTACTACACCGCCAAGGGCATCGGTTTCAAGACCCCCGCCGTGTGGCTCTTCACTTTGATGGTGATCTTTGAGAACTCGTACGCCACTTTGGGCAGATTCATTCTCTTGGACTCCATGCTCCTCTTCTTCACCGTGTCCACCGTGTTCTGCCTCGTGAGATTTCACAACGAGAGAAACAACAACTTTGGCCGCAAGTGGTGGAAGTGGCTCTTGCTCCTCGGTATCTCCATTGGCTGTGTGTGCTCCGTGAAGATGGTTGGTCTCTTTGTCACCACGCTCGTCGGTATCTACACCGTTGTCGACCTGTGGAACAAGATGACGGACAAGTCCATCCCAATGAAGACCTACGCTGCACACTGGGCTGCCAGAGTCCTTGCACTCATTGTCATCCCATTCTGTGTGTTCCTCCTCTCGTTCAAGGTGCACTTTGAGCTTCTCTCCGGTACCGGTCCAGGTGACGCCAACATGTCCTCCTTGTTCCAGGCCAACCTCAGAGGTTCCTCCGTTGGTGGTGGTCCAAGAGATGTCGCCATTGGTGGCTCCGTCGTGACGATCAAGAACCAGGGTCTCGGTGGTGGTTTGCTCCATTCGCACGTGCAGACTTACCCAGACGGGTCCGGTCAGCAGCAGGTTACCACTTATGGCCACAAGGATGCTAACAACGAGTGGGTGTTCCAAAGAGAGAGATCTAGAGCTCCATTCAACGAGACCAAGGACATGCTCGAGTACGTTGTCGATGGTATGCCTGTGCGTGTGATGCACCGTATGACTGGTCGTAACTTGCACTCCCACGCTGTTGCTGCCCCTGTGTCCAGATCTGAGTACGAGGTTTCCTGTTATGGTGACTTGGTGCAAGGTGATGCCAAGGATGACTGGATTGTGGAGATTCCACACCAGTACGGTGACGAGGATAAGCTCAGACTCCACCCATTGACCTCCTCTTTCAGACTCAGACACAGAGAGATGGGCTGCTACTTGATGCAGACCGGTAACTCGTTGCCACAGTGGGGGTTCCGTCAAGGTGAAGTTGTGTGTGCCAAGAACCCATTCACCCGTGACAAGCGTACCTGGTGGAACATTGAGCACCACAGCAACCCGGGCTTGCCAGACCCATCGCCAGACTTCAAGTTGCCAAAGACCAACTTCTTCAAGGACTTTGTGCAGTTGAACTTGGCCATGATGGCCACGAACAACGCGCTCGTGCCAGACCCAGACAAGAAGGACGACCTCGCCTCCAGAGCTTGGCAGTGGCCTACTTTGAACGTTGGTATCAGACTTTGTGGCTGGAACGACGAGGTGCCAAAGTACTTCCTCATGGGCTCCCCAGCCACCACCTGGACCTCTTCTGTCGGTGTGGTGGTGTTTGCCGGTCTCGTGCTTTACTACCTCATCAGATGGCAGAGACAGTTCAGAGACTTTGCCGGCGATGACGACAAGCTCAACCAGTTCCTGATGGGTGGCATCTACCCAATGTTTGGCTGGGGGTTGCACTTCTGTCCGTTCATCGTGATGGGCAGAGTCACCTACGTGCACCACTACCTCCCTGCCCTCTACTTCGCCATGCTCGTGCTCGTGTTCCTCCTCGAGCACTTCACCAGACCACTCAGAGCTGTCAGATCCACCAAGAACACGTTGATCTACTGGGGATTCTACATTGTCTGGTACGTTGCCGTGATTGGTATCTTCTGGCACTTCAGAAACATCTCGTTCGGTCTCGAGGGTCCGTCCGAAGACCACGCCTACTTGAAGTGGCTGCCAACCTGGAGAATCCACGAATAATCCCTGTACCATAGCACTCCAGATACCTTCATTCATACGAAAACAAAAATACTACGACTTACACATAATATTTTGTTAAACATCCCGATCGGGTAATTACTATATTAGGAAATGGTTAGTGTGCCCCGTCCCCGCATCACAAAGGCCCAAAGACGGGAGGCCAACTCCACTCAGAACCACTCCAAAGCCATACATTTCAAGCTACCACCACCCGCAATGCCGCAAGTCGCCCAGCTCGAGCCAGGCCCTGACACCCTGCGCATCCTGCTCACCACGGACAACCACGTCGGCTACAACGAGAGCGACCCGGTGCGCGGCGACGACTCGTGGCGCACCTTCGAGGAGATCATGAACATGGCCAAGGAGCACGACGTGGACATGGTGCTCCAATGCGGCGACCTGTTCCACATCAACAAACCCACGAAGAAGTCGATGTACCACGTGATGCGTACGCTCAGGCGCACGTGTTTTGGAGACAAGCCCTGTGAGCTGGAGATGCTGAGCGACCCTTCGACGGTGTTTGACGATGGCATCAACAGCGTCAACTACGAAGATCCAAACTTGAACATCTCCATCCCGGTGTTCGCTATTTCTGGAAACCATGACGACGCTTCAGGGAGTGGGCTTCTTTCACCGCTCGACCTGCTCAATGTCTCGGGGATGGTGAACCACTTTGGACGCGTGATACAGACCGATCAGATCGACGTGACGCCCATCCTTCTCCAGAAGGGCACTACGAAGCTTGCTCTCTACGGTTTGGCGTCTGTACGAGACGAGAGGCTGTTCCGCAGTTTCCAGGACAAGAAGGTGAAGTTCCAAAGACCCTCCGTGCTCAAAGACGAGTGGTTCAACCTCATGGCTGTCCACCAGAACCACGTCAGAAGACCCAACACGTCGTACCTCCCTGAACACTTCCTCCCCTCGTTCCTCGATCTGGTCATCTGGGGACACGAACACGAATGCATCCCATACACCGTTGCGAACCCGAATGCTGGGTTTGAGACCCTCCAACCTGGATCATCAGTGGCGACGTCTCTATCCGAGGGCGAGGCGATTGAGAAGAAGGCATTCATCATCAACGTGAACAACAGGGACTACTCCCTCGAATCTTATAAGCTCAAGACCGTCAGGCCGTTCCAGATGCTCGATCTCTCGCTACCGGCCATCAGAGAGCTGAGACCAGGGCTGGCGTACAAGACCGAAGTTACGCAGTTCCTCATCACCAAAGTGGAAGAACTGATCCAGAGGGCCGAAGAGGGGTGGAAGGAGGACAATCCGGATTTGGAGCTTGAACAGATGCCTCTCCCGCTGATCAGAGTCAGAGTGGACTATTCGGGTGGATACGAGGTGGAGAACCCCAGACGGTTCTCGAACAGGTTTGTTGGGAGAGTGGCGAATGCTAATACCGTGGTGCAGTTCCACAAGAAGAACGATACCATTGGGTCCATTGTGAGTAAGAAGAAAGCGCCGGCACCGGGCATTGGGGATCCAGAGAACTCGGAGAATGTGAACATTGAGACGTTCATCACGAACTACTTGAAGGAGATGGAGCTTTCGTTGCTCCCGGAGAAGGGTATGAACGATGCAGTGAAGAAGTTTGTCGAGAAGGAGGATAAGGCCGCGCTGAAGGAGTACATCGACTTGGAGCTCGAGGTAGAGGAGAAGGAGTTTTTGGACAATGAGCATCTAGATCTCGAGGAGAACTTCAAGACGATTCTCAAGAAGATCAAGCAGGAGAGGGAGAACACGCCGATTGAAGACAGACCTGCACGGGCCGAGTCCACGGAGCCTGTGGTGAAGAAGACCACGAAGAAGGCACCTGCTAAGAAGACCACGGCACGCGGGAAGAAGAACAAGCCACAATCCGATGAGTTCGTCGTGGACTCGGACATTGAAGAAGAAGAGGTCCGCTCCGATGGCTCCAACACGGACGATGACATCCCACCTGTGAAACCCACGAGAGCATCAAGACGCACCGCCAAACCAGCACCTGTCCGAGAGATTATTTCCGAAGACGAGGTGTTCAGCGATGAGGAGTACGCACCACCAACCAAACCCGCACCTGAGAGCATAGTGATCAACTCTGAAGACGATGACGATCTCATGGAGTTGGATAAACCACCCACACCACCGCCTCCAAAGCGTGGAAAGGGCTCGAGAGGTGGGAGAGGCGGTGCGAAGAAGGCAGCAGCGACGAGGAAGCCTAAAGAGACGCCAATCACTGATAAGTTGTCAAGTCTGTTGGCTAGGAAGAAGAACTGAGGTACTTAAAAACGTCATCATTATCGTTTTCATCGCATATGAAAGCAGTGTAGTGGTTACATGAACATGGAGAAGATCAGACCAATGATGAGCACTGTGAGACAGAGCCCACCGAGGACGCAGAGGATCAGTACACACGTCTTCATCACCATGATGCGTACGATCTTGATGGCCTGGGCGCTTATGCTTGATAGGATAGAGGATATGGAGACTGAGGTTGTGGTGGAGAGTTCTGTGGTGGAGACGAAGGTGATGTTTGGGAGTTTGTACGTTGTGGATGATGTGTTGGAGATGGCTGAGAGTTGTGGCGCTTCTGGTAGGGATGGTGTCTCCAAGAGCAGGATGTCTGAGAGTTTGTATTGGTCAAATAGGTCCTCTAATGAGGATGTCACGTTCTGGTTCAACTCCTCTATGAAGTTGTTCCACTCATTGACGTAATCCTCTCCTTCACTGAATCTTGGAAGCGTCACCGATGGGAACTCAAGTCTGAACTTCTGTGTCGTCGTGGTGTCGGTGGTGTTGGATCCAGTGCTCACAGTGTACTCACTCTCACCGGACTCCTTGTCCACCCCGAGCAGAACCACAGCAGCACCAACAAGGATGATCAACACCAGTGGCACTCTCAACAAGAAGTACTCCGTACACCAATACACCTTGTACCAATTCCCCAACCTCTTGGCCAACGAGTCCGTGATCATGGTGATGAGCGGTGCCCTCAATCTCGTGTACACCAGGTTGAAATCCTCCTCCGCCTCGTCTTCACCTTGCCTCTCCGTATCCTTCTCCAGATCTGAATCGAATGCAAACTCCTTGGTGCTGAGGTATGTCTCCTTCCGAAGCTGGGATGCGTATTGGAAATGGAAGTGGTTCAAGATGGTCACGAGGATGTATCCCACCACGAGACAGCAACCCAGGGAGACCAATGCGTTTCGTAATGTGTCCGTGGATGTGGAAGCAGATGGAGAGTCCGTGGATGTTGAGTTCGATGAAGATGTGTCTGTGGATTTGGAGGTCTGTGTCAATGTCATTGTTGTGTCGTTGGTGTCTGGGACGGTCCAGTCCAGCTTTGTGTCATACCCTGTGATCTGATCGATTGCGTCTCCAAATAGTGTTTGCACATCATCTATGAAGTCAGAACGAGATTCATTCAGACTCACGAGGTCATCTTCGTCATCCCAACTGCTCAGATTCCCGATCACAGCGGCGAAGTCATCACTAATGGTGTCGAGGTCGATGCTCATGTCGCTGACATCGATACTCTCACCGATGGACACGGAGTCGCTGATCTCGCTCTTGATAGTGGCCAGCTCGTCGTTCTTCTGCGATAGCTCATTGAGCACAGTGGAGTTCAACTCCTTCATGAGCTTGGTGATCTTCTCGGCAAAGTCAACACCGTCCTGATACCTCTCGAGTGTCGAGTCCAGTGTGCTCTCAAATCCTGAAACAACAGACTCCATCCACGCTTCATACCACACAGCAGTGGTGTTCATCGCATCCTGGACCCGCAGTTGGTACAGTTCTCGTTGGACTCCACTGACATCCTCTCTGAGTTGGCTGAACGGATCCCACTCATCATCTGACAGCACGAGATCTGACCCGTTCTGCGATACCACAACGTCAATGACGGAGCCTGAGTTGTCGACTGAGATGGACTGGAGCTGACTCAGACAGCTTCGATACCCTGTCAGAACGAGCAGACTCACCAAAATCGGTAGTAAGAACGGCGAGAGGATCACCTGGATCTGGCGGGTGATGTGTGAGTTGTGGAGATGTTGTTGTGATTGAAACTTCATTGGGCAGGCATGACGGACAGTGAAGGAGGAGTGGATGTTGTCATTGCAAGCGGTGGATCGGTGGATCTTATACAACAGATCTCATGTGCTTCGTCTGAAGCCTCTTTGTTGCAATGGCAGGACTAGTGGTTGTGTCAGTTCTGTTTGGTGTATCAGCTTTGTCTCATGAGGTAGCGGTCGCTGAAAATGGCGGGGATCGGGGATAACTGAGACATCCAGGCACCGCTCAGAGATGTTCCATTGGTGCAAGTGAAGGATAACTGCTCTGTCGTACGATTCTGTGAGTGGCTGTTGTGCTGTCCCCTGCCCACCGGCCTAATCCATGGTCCCCCGAATATCATCACCACCGCCAACGCTGCCGCCGGCTCCCCCGTGGGGGCGGTAACCTCCAAAAGCCAAAAAGAGGTGTCATTACACCCAGCTCACAGCCGGCATCGATGATTCCTCCTGGACCCTCCATCCCCCTCCACGCGGCATTGTTCGAAGCCCGCAAACAACGGGGCCGCCCCAGTGGGGCTCCTCCGAAACGTTGGCGGCGGGACGTCCACTAACAAACCAGCCGCCGGCATCCCGTCGGAAGCTGCGCCGCATCGGAGGTTCCGACGGCCTGGGCCTTCGGGATGCCGACGGTTCGATAAGACGCAGTACTCCGCTCATCACGGCAACCGCTGCTCGCAAAAAGTATATAAACAGCGGGGCCCTCCCGCTCTGATCAATAGCCGCCCTGTCTGATCATCTCTCCCATCGACATCAACAAACATATTCAGCAATGCCTATCACCGTCAAGCCACTCGAGAACGCCCTCTTCGGCGCCACTATCAACTTGCCTGAAGGTGTCACCGACCCATCCGAGCTCAACGACGCCGATTTCAAGGAGCTCCACGACGCCCTCCACCGCTACTCCGTGCTCGTGATCCCGGGCCAGAAGGACCTCCACCCACACTCCCAGTGGAAGCTGACCGCCCGTCTCGACCCAACCACCGACCTCTCGGGCAAGTCCTACGGCCACGGCAAGGAGTTCAGACACGAGCAATCTGTGTTGAGAAAGGATGGTACCTCCATTCCAAACCAGCCACAGGTCCAAGTCTTGGGCCAGGGTAAGTGGGAAGCTGGCCACCACGGCATGGGCGAGATCGAGCTCACGCATCCAACGCACTTCACCTTCCACAAGACCACTTTGACCGACGAGCAGGTTGCCCAGAACCAGACCAGATTCTACAGATGGCACATCGACTCGGCCTTGTACGGCTTGTCTCCACCAGTTGCCACTACTTTGTTGGGTATCAACGTTCCACCACACGACAAGATGAAGAAGATCATCTACGAGGACACCAAGGAGGAGTTGGAGCTCACACAGGGTGCCACTGCCTTTGTCTCTGGTAAGGTTGCCTTTGACCGTTTGTCTCCAGAGGACAAGGAGCTCGCTTTGAACACCACCGTCGTCTACGCTCCACACCCATACATCTTCATCTCTCCGGCCAGAGCCACCTCTGACGGTTTGACTATGGTTTCTGAAGGTAAGGAGATGCCATTGGACAAGCTTCCAGAGTGGGAAGAGTCCAAGATCAAGCGTTTGCCATTGGTTTGGACTAACCCAGTCACTGGTGACCACCACTTGCAGGCCCACGCCTGTTGTGTTTGGAAGTTGGAGCGTGCTAACGGCGAGGTGTTGGAGTTGGAGGCTGCCAGACAGGAGCTTTACCGTATCATGAGACCAGCCATTTCCCCACAGTATGTCTACGCTCACTCTTGGTCTGAGGGTGACTTGGTTATCTTCCATAACAGAGGTGTCTGGCACGCTGTCACTGGTCAGTTTGCTCCAGGTGAGAGAAGATTGATGCACCAGTGTAACATTGCCTCTGGCAGAGACCCAGTTTGTGTTAAGGAGCCTTCTGCTGCCGTCAAGAATGCTTGATCGTATGTCTTGTATCTCTCTTATTTATGATTAACGGATTAGTGTTTTGTTTCTAATGGTATTCAATGTTGAAAGAATGGATTTGTAGTATTACATGGAGTATCCCATTGCACGTTTCTCGTCCCTCACCATGTCAAACCATGGATGTTGTAATGCCTCTTTAGCCGTCAGTCTCTCCTCGTGATCATACCGTAGCAACTTATCAATCAAATCAACAACCTCATCGTTCACCAAGTGCTTGTTTGTCTCGTTGATGAACCTGTGCCATGGCTTCCGCGTGTATTGGCCCAGATCCTCGTACTCCGGTCCCAGTTGCAAGTTGTACTTCTCCAAGTACTTGAATAGTCCATCTGTGCCCAACACACGAACTATTTGGACAAGCTGGTCCGTGTTAGACTTCCCATGGAAGAAGGGGTCTTTCTTGAAGATGATGGCCGCGAGAGTCGTACCCAAAGACCAAAGATCCAAGGAGTAGTCATAGTACCTGTAACCAACCAACAACTCCGGTCCTTTGTAACACCTTGATGCCACACGGACATTATACTCTGTCCCAGGGTGATAGAACTCCGCTAACCCCCAATCGATCAACCGCAGTTGCCGTTGTCCATGATCGATCATCACGTTGTGTGGCTTCACGTCTCTGTGCATGATCCCCTGTGAATGGCAGTAGTCCAGTGCGGTGAGGAGATCCCAGATGTAGAACCTGATGTCGTAGTCCCTGAGCTGTGGATACAGGATGCGGAAGTCTGTGTTGTTCACGTACTCGGAGATCAACGCTGGTGTTTTGCCAATGGGGTCCCTCACGACGGCAATGAGTCCAATGATGTGTGGTCCTCCAACGAGGTTCTGCAGGATCTTGATCTCACGCTTGATCTTCTTCCTCTTGACGGGCTTCAGCACTTTGATCACGATCTTGGACTTGGTGCTCAAACAAACACCTTCAAACACCTCGGAGTATTTCCCCCTGCCCAACTTCTTCACCACTTCGTAATCATCCTGCCGTTGCCATGGGATGGAGAAGGACTCGTAGTCCCACCAACTCCGCGGTTTCTGGTTGTTGACATCAGCGTACACCCTTGCAAACGACTTCTTCGTCGACATGGCCTGTGGTGTCCCCCTGTACAATGGCTCTTGCTGGGCTGTGACGCTTATCAGAGTTATTGGAGGAGGCCCAGTCCGCTTTGCCCGTCCAGCACTGTACACAGCGGTCGATAAAATAATTCCACAAAACGTCCCGAGCGGGGTTCGAACTGGGAGCGAGTTACCGCTTTGGGACGCGCACGGCGGTGTCACGCTCCCACGGTCCTCGAAATGGTAAACAGTTCAGAATCCTTCGGGCGGCTAATCCCACGTTGCCCTCTCCCAGACCGCAGAACAAGACAGCAATGCCCTTCAAATCGAGCCTCAGTACACACTACGCCAGCCACCAGAAACCGCAGCAGCTGAGCTTCAGCTACGGCACCGCGGGCTTCCGCACAAAGGCCAACACCCTCGACTCGGTCATGTTCGTGGTGGGCATTCTGGCCTCGTTGCGGTCCAAGTACCTGGACGGGCAGACCGTGGGTGTGATGATCACCGCCTCGCACAACCCGCCCGAGGACAACGGCGTCAAGCTCGTGGATCCGCAGGGCGAGATGCTCGAGCAGTCCTGGGAGCAGTACGCCACCAGCTTGGCCAACCTCCACAACCTGGAGGAAGTCGAAACGGAGATCCGCAGAATCGTCGAGCTGCTCAACATCAACTTGGACAACAAGGCCAACGTCGTCATTGCTAGAGACTCCCGTGACTCCGGTGTGGCCCTCACAGATGCGCTCATCGACGGGTTGAAAGTGCTCGAACACACCAAATTCCACAACTTTGGCCTCTTCACCACTCCACAGTTGCACTACGTCGTCAAGGCTATCAACACAGAGGGAACCCCCTTCAGCTATGGTGAGCCTACAGAGGAGGGCTACTACACGAAGCTGGCCACTGCGTTCGAGCAGTTGTGTACCGCGGAGAATGTCACAGGTCCTATCAAGATCACCATCGATGCCGCTAACGGTATTGGTGGGCCTAAGGCTCAGAAGCTCTTTGCTAAGCTTTCTGGGTTGGTTGATGCCACAATTATCAACAACAACTACGAGGATCCATTGGCATTGAACGTGAACTCCGGTGCAGACTACGTCAAGACCGGCCAGAAGTTGCCACAGGGCATCACACCAACACCGTTGGAACTCTACTCCTCCTTTGACGGTGATGCAGACAGAGTGGTGTTCTACTACACCACAGAGACCGGTGTGTTCAAGTTGCTCGATGGTGACAAGATTGCCACGTTGCTTGCTGGATTCATCAAGGACTTGGTGTTCAAGGCCGGGTTGTCCGATACAGCCCGCATTGGCGTTGTGCAGACCGCTTATGCCAACGGTTCTTCTACAAACTTCATCACCGACGTGTTGAAGGTCCCTGTGGTGTGCACGCCTACCGGTGTCAAGCACTTGCATCACGAGGCTGCCAAGTTTGACATTGGAGTGTACTTCGAGGCCAATGGACACGGCACGGTGTTGTTCTCCGATGTGTTTGTGGAGGAGTTGAAGAAAGTTGAACCATCTACACCGGATCAGCAGCGTTGTTTGCATGCCTTGGTCTTGCTCTCCGAATTGATCAATCAGACTGTGGGTGATGCGATCTCGGATCTCTTGGCTGTCCTTGTGGTGTTGAGCATCAAGAACTGGAGTCCTGCCGATTGGGACCAGTCATACATGGACTTGCCAAACAGATTGAGCAAGGTTGTGGTCCCTGACAGAACTGTGTTCAAGACCACCAACGCTGAGAGACAATTGACTTCCCCTGCTGGGTTGCAAGACAGAATCGACGAGGTTGTCAAGAAGTACAACCAGGGCAGATCCTTCGTCAGAGCATCGGGTACGGAGGATGCCGTTAGAGTGTATGCTGAAGCTGCTACCAGAACGGAGGCTGATGAGTTGGCTGCCGAGGTTGTGGAGTTGGTTAAGCAGAGCTGAGCTCTCATAAGTTTGCATTCAATTGAATCGTCCATTTGCATTTCACATGACTCCTCGTAGACACAGAACATGATGTAACGGAAAACTGTATTAAGGCTGTATAAAAGATCTTTAACTCTTTTTTTTCTGTTTTCAAACGAATGGCCAGTTAAAACCCCCATCCTCCTCAGACACAAGCGGGAACATAAACAAGTGTGTCCTCGAGGATGGGTTAAATCGTCTTCTTCTTCTTGTGTCTCTCTAATAGCGGTTCGAGCCGAGGAACCACGTACCCCCACTGGTCCCCTCCTCGTCATCGTCATCGTCATACAAGCTCAGCTTGTATCCTCTGTTCTTCTTCCCATAGAGATCAATCTTGAACTTGTTCTCCGGTTTGGAAGCTTCACGGTCTTTGAACTGCATCCATCCCGTCTTCACCGGCTCAGCAGCGTGTGTAGCCTCGTGATGCGCCTGGAGAGACTCCTCAATCAGTGACTTATCAAAGAGCGGTGTCCCCGATGGTTTGATCGTGGCGAGTGAGACGCTGGATGATGTCTTGGTTTCCACTTCCGGTGGTGCGATGACGTGCCCTGGGAGTGGTGTAGGCGCATGGATCTCTGGTTGTTGTTCTTGGTGTGTGTTTTGGTCATGTAGGCTGTTCGATGACGAGTTGTTGGATGAGAGCTCTGCGAGGTCTGGGATCTGCTCTGGGGTGTGTTGGATGATCCCGTCGTCTTCGTCAATGTTTTGCCATTGTTTCACGTTTGTCGTGGATGGGACAGGGGTGATCATGTTGGAGGGAACTGGTGTTGCCAGACTCATCAGATTAGTGCTGGATGCCACAGGTGTGATACGTGCAGAAGACGAGGCACGCGAGAGTTTGTATGGTGATCCAATTGCTGTGACATGGCGGTTCTCAGTTGGAGAGATGAACTCCTCCTCGCGTCTGAGCGAGGCTTTAACTCTCTCGAAACTGTTCTTTCTCGACTTGGAACTTCTCTGGTCCTCGAAGAACGGATTGTTCAGCACCGGGCCGAACAACGAGGAGGATCTGAATCTTCTTGCTGCCTGGGAATCGTTGTGCGAGGAGTGTGAGCGACGGGTTGGGTTCACGTTGAAACTGATCCCCTCGTCATCGGAGTCATCGTCAGAGTCAGAGTTGTTGGAGACACGAGGCGTGAGCAAGGACTGAGATCTGATTCTGTTGAAGTTCTCCGTCTTTGATGCGGGAATGCCACTTTTGAAGTTGAGCTGACTGGACATGGAGTGCGTGAACGTGGTTTGGAAGTCCTGGAACGGGTCACGGGTCGAGTACAAGTCCACAGCTTTGAACTCAGCACTGTCACGGAACGAAATGTCAGTCTCTGTCAATTTCCACATGTAACGTCTTCCGTCCATACCCTGTGGTTTGGCGAGTGTGGCAGAGGCCAATGGGATCTCCACCATCAACGTCTTCCCCGTCAGCTTCGAAATGATGCTGCGTACACATGCACCGTGCGTCATGAGCAGCACGATGTCCTTCGTATCCTGTCCTAAGGTCAAGCTGTTCCGTGCGTCTTTCAAGATGGAGATCACGCCTCTGTTGAGTCTGGCGTACTGGTGTGCAAACGTCTCTGAGAAGGGGCCTGGTTTGCCATGTTTGTAGGTCTCGCTCAGGTTCAAAAGGATCTTGACACGGTCGTTCTGGTTGAAAGGGATGTTGGAGTGGAGGTACTGTACTGCAGTATTCATGAGCGTGGCGCCGTTGTCGTTCGGTGGGTATGCGTTCACGTCCAGCTCTGTGCTTAGCCACTCGGAGAGCACGTGGTCAATGCTCAGCAAAACTCTGATCTCCTTGGCCCCGTCGTGGTGTCTGACAATGTAGTCGAGCATGAACTTGACCGTCTGGATGCACCGCAGGTAGGGCGAGCAGTGGAAGCGGAGCACCACGACGCCGGAGTCCACGTGGTTCTGCACGTAGTTGAGGATCTTGGATCCCAGTTCTTTTGATTGTGTGTAGCCGTTGTTGGACTTGTTCTGTGTGGAGCTGAAGGTGGCCAGCGGTGGGTTGAACGTGTCGTGGATCTCCGGCAGACAGTTGTGCGAGTAGTCAAAGTCGATGGTGGACACCGTTGCGGCCAGCTTGTCGGCCCGCTGTGCGTGTCTGAGCACAAACAAGGAGTCGAGCTCCTTGATGAGTACCTTGGCCATGTGGTCTGGGGTTGTGGATGTGTGGTTTCGGTGGAGATGGGGGGGGGGCTGATTCACAGGATTTTTTTTTTCTTCCTTTGGTGGTTGTGTCTTTTGTGATGTGCGTTTCTTGCCGAAAAGAAGGCAGCACAAGGGATTGTGCAAGCTGCTCTGTTGGGTATAGAGAGAGCTTCGTGCCAGATGTGTGCGGTAGTGCGCTTGGAGGGTTGGGGAATGTCCGTTGTTGGGCTTTTTCCTCGTTGAACGGCACTCCCTTTCGTTTAACTTCCCAATGATGTCACATGTCTGGCACCACGAGCGAGCGGCGGAAAAAGGAAAGTGCAAAAAAAATTGTGGCACGTGATTGATCATGTGACTTGGGTTGTGGCGCATACCGACACTCGCCTCCGATGTGGCGTTTTGTAAGGACTTTGTGGAATCACACACCCGAAGACCCTGGAGGGCTCCCCTGCACAACTCACACACACGCCCAACAACCAACCAAATGCTCCGTCTCGCCAGACTCTCCAGAGCGACACCGCTCAGACTCACCACACAGACCAAGCCTCTCGTGCGCTTCTACACGCTCAAGAACGATTTCGCCTTCACCCCAGGCCCACCAAAGCTTCCAAAGGAGGAGCAGGAGGAGTTCGAGGAGCTCCAGAAGAGGGCCAACTCACAGGCAGCCATCGACGAGTACAACGCCTCCTTCGACGACGTGGACCCTGTGGCTGCTCCATATTTGGGCAAGGCTGGTATCGACATTGGTGGGTTCTCCCCTGAATACTTCAAGACCATCCCTGAGTTTGAAGGCGATGTCAACCCAAAGACAGGTGAGGTTGGTGGACCTAAGCAGGATCCACTCAGACACGGTGACTACTCGTTCAACGGCCGTGTCACTGACTTCTGAAGCTATTTGATGATAAAAAATGATGAACATACCGCTATGACCTTTCTCTTTCTTATATATCCCTTGTTGATTCTACACTCACTTATGTAAAATGTCTTCTGTATTGAACACAGTGCTCATACCCTCGTCTCCTTGAACCGCTGGTTCAAATCCACAAGACTTCCTTCAAGACTCTGTGACGTCTTCTCAGCGAGCTGTCTCCCCTCCTCCATGATCCGATTGATGTTCTCCCAATCACCAAACTCGACAGACTCCTTCACCGTGGATTGGGACTTGGACTCGATCTCACTCTTGATGTATCCAACCTGTTCCTTCATCGTCACGCTCTGCTTGGCGTACTTGTTGTAACTCATCACGAGCTGGGAGATCTCCTTGAACCAGGCCTTCTCCTTGGTGCTCAGTGGCAAGTCAACACCGGTCTGCAACTTCTCCGCTAGAGTTTGGAACCTCGTCACAATACTCTCCTGTCTCGAGTTGACAGTCTCAAACTGTGTGGAGATCTTGTCCGAATTCTCCTTAAGTTTTGCCTCCCTCTTTTGCAGATCAGATGCGAGGTCCAACTGTCTTCTGAACTCTGTGGCCTGGGCCTCGAGCTTGCGATTCATGTAGAGACTGAGCTTGTGGAACTTGATGAGTTGTTTGGAGACTTGGGATGAAACGTCGGACATGTCACGGAGCGATCCCTCCTCGGAGGAGAGGAATGCAGAGACATCAGCCGGTGGGACGATTCTCACGTCCCTGATGTCGTTTGTGAGTTTCTGGATCTCAGAGAATGGCACGCCGAGTTTCGGCTTGTATGTTTCAGTCTCCTGTGGTTGTGTCTCCTTTGGCTCTGTTGTTGTGTGCTTCTCTGCAAACACATCAAATGACATGTTCGTCACGAGACACTTGGACACAGCGCCGTACTCGTCTTTGAACGATGCAAACCCTTCAAAAGTCTCACCATGGGATAGAGACTTGAGTTGGTAGAACTTGGTGGATGTTGGTTCCACTTCTGTCTCGGAATCAACATTGTGGTATGTCTCCTTGAAATACTTCTCCCATTGTTCCAACCCGAGCTCAAATATCTCAGAACCTCTCTGGAGGAGTAGTGTCTTGTCTCCAATCGTGGTGAGTGTGCAAGGAGTTTTGGTAGAGGACACCTTGAAGTCCAAGAGTGACAAAGTCAAACCAACATCCTCCTCCTCTTCATCGTCATTGTCAACGTCATTCAGCACGTAGAAGTCCTCATAGATGGCATCCTGGAATCTCATCGTCAGCTGCGGGTCGGGCAAAAGCAGGGCAAACCCATTCTGTGCAAACGAAACAGCGAGGAGATACATCCCCTCACCACAATCCACTGAATCGATAGAGACACCCTCGTCATCATACAATGCCTCCGGGTATGGCTGAATGGCAAAGGGACCCTGGATCGCCGTGGGGCCCACCTGTGGTGCCTCTAGCACACAGAGCTCGTCCAGCCCTCTGATCTCCCTATGACACGTTGGGATCTGTTGCCATAACGCCTTGACGAATTTCAACTGTGACACGACGCGTCTCTTGTTCGTGGTGGATGTTCCATCAATGATCTCGTTCGCCCAGAGGACAGACTCGTTCAACAGGTCCTCGACGAGGTCCTTCTCCACTGCGAGCGTCTGTGGAGCAAAGGGGAAGATCGAGAAGACATCACCGTCGCTGCCGAGGATATAGAGCGTTAGAGAACCTGCGAGGGTCTTGTGTGATCCGAAGGTCATCCCCACTGGTTCAGCAATGGTGTTTGTGACGAGGCCGACGCTGTTGTATGGTGGTGAGGTGAGGTTGTATGTTGATTCTGGTTCTGTTGTGGATGTTGAGAGGTTGAACGATCTGAGGTGGCCGTCCGAGTAGAGCACCACGATGCTGGAGTCGAAGCGGGCAATGTCGTTCCACTGGAGGTCTTTGATCTTGGTGGTGGTTGTGAGGAAGTCCTTTCCGACTGCGAAAGATGCCACAGCGACTTGTGTGTGTTCAGAGAGCATGAAGTTGGATGGTGGGAGTGACACGACGACGAGGTTGGACTCGTTGTGCACGGCCAGGAGCGTGCCTGAGGAGTTCATCTTCACGCCGCTGATGTCAAAGTCCAGCAGCGAGGAGTCAAGCGTCTTGAACTGCTGTGACTGGGACACTTTGGAGCATCTGACGGAGCGACCGTGGGCGAAGAACACCTCGTCATCGCCCCTGATGACGACTTTAGACTGGCGGATGTCTGAGGCGCCTGCTGCCAGCGGTGCAGCGGAGCCCGGGAGCCGCTTGAAAACGGCGTGGTGTTGAAGGTTGTCCAGAAGGCCCATTGTGTGTGTTGATTAGCGAGTTTAGGCGAGGGAATTGTATTAGCCGCCGGGTCACTGTTCGTTGTGCATTTGTTTACTGTTTCGAAGGGCGGCGGTGGGTTTTTTTCTCCTTTGCGGCGTTGGCGGAGCTCTGCGCGAAGTCGGGCGGAAGAACATTCGGTCTACGTCTAACAGTTACAAGAGTGGGAAAGGTTGTGTATGTACAAGGAGGGGAAGTTCACTTCATCTGGCTCATGAAGTTGTTGAGTTTGATCTGCTTCTTGTTGCGGGCGCGCATCTCCTTCTTAGCCTTCTTCGCTGGGTCCGCATCGAGCTTGGCCTGCTGGGCCTGTGAATCGAGCACCGTCCACAGCCACTCTGGGTACTCGTGGTCTTCGAGGGCCACGGGCTCGTTGCCAGACTTCTTTATCTTGAGGTTAAGCACTGTGCCGGCTGCGCATGATGATTTGATGGTTGGCTTTGCGGTGGAGCTGGCGGCATCCTTGGGCACGGCAGTGGAGGCGGAGGTGGAGGTGGCGGCATTCCGTAGCACAGCGGATGTGAACAGCGTTCTTCTGGCGACTGGGAGCACTAGTGTGGATCTGGCAAAGAGGAGCATCGTCGTATGTGTTGGTTCGCTTCTCTTTATCTGAACAGCCGCCAAATGAGATGGCCAGAAGACTGCGCGCCCGGTCAGAAGTTCAAACTTTTCAGCGATTGGGGAAACACCCGGACACCAGGAGTTCTACTACATACTACGTACTACATAGAACATCTTTTGCCGCTGGAGGATGTTGCATAACGGCACTGTCAGCTCAAAAAAGATCACTTATAAGCTTTTGCAGCCCGGCATCAGACACTCAATGGCTTCCCACTGATACGACAAAGGCTTCGCACACGCTCCAGAGGATCTGTCGCCTGAACAAGTGACATGATCTGATCCACATCCCACGATCCAAGAACACTCACCGAATTCCTCCCTGACCGAACGCGTCGTCAGTCCAAGTACTTGCAGTGATGTATGAGACTTCCAGTGTGTTAATGAAGAGGCCTGGTGCGGCGTGCCATTGGAAATGGACTGTACGCTTGAACTCTTGTATAATGGTTTGATTTATTCATTATCTAGCTACCAAAGGCCTTAAGCCCCAGAACCAGCTCACCAGAGCGAGGATCACGGACCCAGAGGTATGGGTTTGGGTATGCGTCGATCTCGGCCTCTGTTGGATATCCAGCGTCCAGATCCCGTCCGGCAACTGTGAGGGAACCAGGGAACCCTTCAATGTGCAAGTTGTCACCAGAGAAGGAGCCTAACTCGACGTTCTTCCATGCTGGAGTCTTCTTGGGTGGACCTTGAAGGATGATGGCTCTCTCAATCTTTGCACTTCTTCTGAAGCAACGGAGGAGCAGCGTGTTGGTTCTTTGATCTTCAACTGAGTCTGTTCTTCGAAGCTCAAGAAGCACATCTTTGAGATTCTGTGGGAACTTGATGTCACCAGTGGACAAAGCTGGACAGGAAACTCCTCTGAGGCAGACCCAAGTGGCACTCCGAGCAAGGCGCTCTGTGTGGTGATAGCTCAACACAGGAGGTCTTTCTTTGGCTGGTGCAAAGCATTCGAGGGAAAAGTGAGTCAAGGATTCCAACGGTGCTGTGGAAAGTGTCTCTTTGTAGTCGAAACCAGGGGCTGTGGAGCGAAGATAGAGACTCTTGAGCCCTGGAGCATCTAAAGCTGGGCAGACCGCATTAGGAATGACCGTGTCAAACTTGAAGTGATTCAACAAAGGAGCTTTGATGATGTCCATGGTGGTGGTCTCCCTAGGAAGGTCTCTTTGAGTGATGAGCAGAGCAGTTGTTGACTTGTAGGTGAGCGTCTCCATGAAATGCTCAATTGGACCGCCTATAAGCTCGATAGCCTCGAAGTTACCAGAGAAGGAGAGATCTACTCTATTCAGATCCTGGGACTTTCCATGAGCTCTGTCACCATCAGACATGGTCCAACCATCAAACAAAGACCAAAGCTTGAAATATGGCACCATGTGGATGTCAGGCTGATCAGCAAGAGGCCCTGGACGATCATTTTCGTAAGGCAGGTAACCAACCTCCATCTTTTCAATGACAGGAACAGCACCGAAGTACATAACGTCTAGAACACGGAGGTAGGGCGCTCTAATGTTGGAAAGAACTGGTCGCTGATTATCTCGACTTGAGATGAAACCCACATGGAGTTCCTTGAGCGAGGAGAAAGTGATGTTCTCAAGTCTTTGAATGTCACAACGTACTTCCAGCTTGACGATCCTGTAGTGGTAATCGAAGAACGTTTCAGGAAGCTCGCAAATCCTTATCTCCCTGTTAGTGCGATCGTGGATGAGCTTCTCGTGATAGTTTAGCCATGGTGGGCGGCCATCGTCTGCCGTTAGGTTAGCTCCGTTCTCCTCAAGGAAGGCCATGTGGGAGCGGCGGAGGTCACCGATGGACTTGTGGAGCGTCATACACGGTTTAGAAGCGATGTTTCCCATAAGAAAAATCAAAGAGGCACACGTCCGTGAGGCAAATCCTAGTACTGGAAGCTGAGTGAGGCACGTCATCTTCTTCACAATGTGCTGCTCTTTCTCCTTACTCAAGTCACTCACGTGAAAGATTTTGAACAGCTTCTCCCTGCATTCAGTATCCACTGAATGACAGCCGTCGTAGGTTAAGTATTTGACATCCATGAAGTCACTCAGATAGCGGCACTTGATAGGGCCGTGCCTCTTGGAGTCCACGAAGTAGGCGACACAGTACCGACCCAGATAAGGGTATGCTGCCAAAAGCGGGAGGAGGCAGACCGGATCGAGCCGTTTGAAGATCTCGAGCAAGATCTCTGGTGGATATTTGTCAAGGTAGTCAGGATTAGCTCTTCTCATCCTTTCAATAACCTCTTGTTTGTACTCCTTTTGCGCTTCTCGTAATTCCTTCTGCTTAAAGTCCCTGGCCTCAGCTGAAAGCTTGGTCCTGGTCTCCGCATCGGTGGCCTCACCGAGCGCCGTCGGGAAGAGCTTGTTGAATCTCTCTTCGTGTGGAGCAGCCATTCTCTTCTCTGTAGATTATACTTGATGGTCAACAGTCACTTAGAGGTGTAGGGGTTAGCGGACGGACTCAGCTTTTTGAAGGAAAGGACGAGCCGACGTGCAAGTTTCTGGCTAAAGCGTTGATCAGCTCCCACATTTTCTGTCTCACCTTTCCACCCCGAGGTTCTTTTTCTGTCATGGTAGAAAGACGTACATTCGCATGACAGCGTGAGTCCTTGACGTTGTTGTTGTGGACTGACAACTTGGGCCTCTGTTCGGTGATGGTGGTGGTTACCACTCGTCCACATCAGCCTGCGAATGTCGTGATCCCCGCATCCCACCGATTGCCAACGACTACCGTGCAGAGAACAGACGATACACACACAGGCGCAGAGAACAATATGGAAACGTGTCCCTGGTGGAAGGATTGCAGGGAACTTTGAGCACAACTATGGCCGGATCACGTGATTTACTCGAGACTAGCGCCTGCTGTCGGATGGACCAAAGATCTTCAAGGGCCTGAAGCCTGAAAAAAAAATTCAAGGGGGGAGGGCCCTTTTTTTTTTTTTTTTTTCCCCCCCCCCCTTTTTTTTTTTTTTTTTTTTTTTTTTTTTTTTTTTTTTTTTTTTTTTTTTTTTTTTTTTTTTTTTTTTTTTTTTTTTTTTTTTTTTTTTTTTTTTTTTTTTTTTTTTTTTTTTTTTTTTTTTTTTT
>JAJMKQ010000059.1:0-27147 GCA_030569395.1 Petasospora rhodanensis
GGAAACTTGTACTGTGAGTGGAGGTACGGGACAGCTGGATCTGTGGGGCCTGGACGATGTCCATAGAGAACGGCTCACAAGCCCACGATACGCCGCTGTGTCCGATGCCACCACAGGTGTAGGCTGTGTATGCTGTATGCGTCTTCTCTTGGCTGATCCACCCATGATCAACATACCGCCAAAGTGTAGTTCAACATTCTACCACGTGGTTAGTTCAGTGTTCTGCTAGTTGGGATGGGACAACTCACCGCTACTGTCATGATACTGTGGATTTCGACTGCCATATTGAACATGAATCCTCACACCATTATGTGAACGCTTATGAACAATGAGGACATAGTTCTGTAATTACGTATGGACTCGCGGTGTCTAGTTTTCAGGGGGGATATCGGGGGTTTAAATATGGACAAGCCCATGGTTGGGCCCACACCCCGCGCGCGTGGCAGGGAATGTCCTTTCTGAACGATTGACTTCTAGGATGATTTACGATCTTATAACCACCACCTTCAGCTTGTAGCAGCAACTGAAACTAAGCAGATCGACGATCGTGGTTATTACTAAGTTCGTCTGTTGATATGGACCCAATGGATTCAATGTCGGAGGTTGTCTCGAGGACTCTTCGTTGCACACAGGGACGACACCCAGGGACGACTCATAGAAAGACAGATGGGGAGACACACACGTTTGTATGATGGCTACGGTAGTACTGCTGTGCTATACCCCTAGTACAAGCCTCATAAATGTGGGCTTCTCTCCATTGTGAATACAAATCTCTTGACCCCGTGTCAACTCTTGATCTGTAGATTGCTATGACCAGCGACTTAGTGTTTCTGGATTCATGAAAGCACATGTATTTGAAGATACAATGGACGACAATCAACGGGGAGTTGTGTGAGCGACATACAATAAACCACAGCATAGAGAGGCGCCCACTGATGTGAAGAGACCCTCCATGGAAGACACGTATCTCAAGGGGGCCGGTGCAATGATGCCCCGATGGACGCGTTTTCGAGGTAGGATGGAGGATCTTTCGAGCAACAACTCAATCCTTTAACGCAATATTCGACGCAATCCTACTGAAGGTTTCAGAGCATGGGTGTAATCGGTTGGTGAGGGCCAGAAGGAGAGGAATGCCATCTTGTAGTACTCGCCCCGGGCATCGAACGGGTTCGCGAACTTTCGCGACATTTTCAAAGCCCGACAGCAGCCAAACTTTTCCTTCTTCTTCTTTTCCCACGAGCTTCCTTCGCCATGTTGACCACATTATCGACGCTCGAAAGTTTGTCATTAGGATTGCCTTGGTTCAAAATGTTCCATGTTCTCTCCACCTTTGAGATTAATGCTTAACCTTGCCACCGAACAGATGACTGTTCTGCTGCTGCTGCTGCTGCTGCCCTACCACTCGAGGAGGCTGCACAGGATCGATCACGTCGTTTGGGTTATCGATGAAGTTGAGGGTTTGTGCCTGAGAGTTCAGAGGCACTGCTACTGTGTCTCTGGAGCGTCGAAGTGTTTCTCGGGTACCCCATCTCTGTCAATACAACGATTCCACCTGGGGTTCTCCTCCATCTTGATGTAGTTGTTCTTGAGCACCTCATGGATTCTCCGGGAAGAGACACACACCACTCCCATATCAGAACATCTGGACTACAAAGATAGACTACAACCTAGCCCACAAAAGTTCACTACAAAGCCATTGAGATGTCCAAAAGACGTCAGAATTGTGATGTATCAACAGAGACAAACAGATCCAACACCGGGAAGTCGTACAGCACACCCCCATGAGATTAGAGGCACACCGGTCCTTCAGCACAGTCATGATCCTTGCCCACCCCCACTCAAAGTAACTGCCCACCTTTTGATATGCGCTGGGCACAGCTTCGAGTCTGAACACTCTCACAGTGGCCCCATTAGCCAAGCTGGGTGGATTGTCTCGACAAAGAGATAGTCATGCTGAATGGTCACTGAGTTCAGGGGATTGGATAGCCATTCGAGTCAAGGATAGGTTGAGGCTGTATACACAATAGACGAAAGGGCTTGGAGCAAATTATAAGGGACAATTTTGACCATGGGTGTGTGTAGTTTTATCTTTTCCTGGAAAATTTTGCCACTCGGAGGATACGCCCAGCCTTGAGGGGCCCGTAGAAGCGAGAGCCTGGGGAAAGAGTGGGTAACGAGAACTTCCCCATCGCTTTAGATAATGTATCTACACTCATCATATGACCACAGTCAAAAAAACATCCATTGTCGTAGAGATTTGTGTGTAACGACAGTTCCCGGTGGACAAAGCGGGCTGGCATGCGAATGTGCACAGCTTCCAACCTGTCTCCAGTGAAGTCCCTTGACACACACACCTCCGTAGCATTGAGCCACACCATCTTATCAGTTCCAAGTCTTGTACACCGATGGCAGACAACTGAACAAATGCATATGGTGCTGTTCAACTCTATCAAGAGAACAACCAGTGCTCGTGCAGTGTTAGTAGTGGATCTTGTGAGAAATAACAGATCTCGAGAGTCATAACACACACTGTGAACTCATACATATGGGCAACTAGTGGCAAGTGAGGTACAAAGAAAGTTGCAGTTTTGAATTTGAACCAGTGTGGACGATGGGTGGGGGAGGTTGGCACCAAATTTTTCGGTTGCTTCGTATCGCGCGGTGTCGTGAGCGTCGGAATGGCGTCGGAATCCGTCGTAGGGGTTTAGTGTGTAGATGAATCAAGCAGTCATTTGAAGTCTAATGTTTCCGAGACTGACACATTCTGTGGAATGTGGGGTGCGTTGGGTCAAACAGTGTGGTGATCTGCTCAATGCTACGTAGTAAGTGTTGTGAGTCTCGTGGTAAGCGTCCATTCGTAAGATTCCCCATGGAAGACGAGCAGCAGCTTCCTGTTCGAACCACAGCCCAATCTTGTAGATGCCTCGTCTCCCAGAGATGTACGTGTGTCGACACCAGTGAGGGTCCCTCGGTTGCCTCCGACGTAGCAACCTGCTTGGAATGGTGAAACAAAGGTGTAGATCACCCTGCTGGCTCGACTGCTGATGATATCGAAAACATCTTCTATGAAGAGCGGCGCCGTAGATACATGGAGGTAATTCACAAGAAGCAAAAGTTAGCCTGGTGCATGGGAGATGCTTCGAAGACTGTGATTCAACGTGGTTGCCAGGTGGCGAAAAGTTCCCCTTTTTTCCCAAGCCTTCCACCAGGAGAACCTGGACGGGCCACGTCGCCACAGGCACACCAGCCAATCAGCGAGTGGGTCATGCTTCATGGGAAGAGATCTCCTCGCGAACGGGGGTCTCCATACAAAAGCATGAACGGGGGGTGCACTTCGACACAGTTTGAGGCCTCACTTGCCCGTAGATTACCATTTTTACTGAATTCCCACCTGTTTGCTAATATTGTTATGCCAAATTTGAACTCTGGGTTAGTTGATCCCCGCTGTTGCATCCTCCAACGACTGGTTCCGCCGTAGGGGCCGTCTAGGTGTAACAGCGCTTAACGTCGAGCGACAGACTTGGATACATCTCTAGACGGACTCCAAGGATCTTGTCCTTGGCAGTGCTAGCTGTGGAGCTGTTCCTCCTTGTCCCAAGGCGAATACAATGTGGTTTTTGAGATCGTTCATTCAAGTTTTCGTAGTACCCCTGTCTGAGCTCAGCATTAACCCTATACAAGGCGCTCTAGAGTCATGAAGACTGTCTACGCTCCCAATGACCGCTCTGAGGAGGTCGTGTATTTGTCAATGAGCAAGTACTGGACCACACTAGACATCAAGTAGAGCACCACTTCTGATGCCACAAGTTGTAGACCATCCTTCCTCTTCAAGCAGCAGGGGACAGTACTCCCTGGACAAAGGCCTTGTAGGTCTGGAGAAGATCACAGGGCAGAGTCACGAGGGCAGTATCCCCAAGCTGTGTGACCCTTTTCACAAGTTCAAGTCAATGATATCATCATCACTTTCAGTAAATTAGAGGATCGCTCTTGAGGCATTGTCAGTACTCTCGTTCAAGCTGCTGGCGATCAGACCATCAGGGGTACAATATTAGCTCACAGAGAGAAACATCACCTGTGTGAATGCTTAAAAGAACCCAACTTCCCCAAATTGAGCATCGACTGCAACTGTCAGTCCAAGGATAAAAGGCCAGTACTACAACCAAACTTGGTGTAGAGTTCCGCGAGAGGGAGACTTCGGTGTGGATCTCGCGCGGTTTAAATAGTCTGGTGGGCGTGGTTGGGCCACACAGAAGGTTGCCGTCGTATGGAGAGCGTTGTGGGGGTACAGAGAACAAGTTCGTAATCTCATAGATGTGGTTTCAATAGTGTGTATTTCATGGTACGTAGGCGTCGCGTGGGTGCTCACAGTGTCACTGAGCAGTGCTCCACTGGATAGCCCCACTGCGAGTGGAAGTGACCCAAGTCCATGATCTAGGAGGCTCACAAGTCTCCTGTAGACAGATTCACCGTACTGGACAGTAGTCCTCAATCAGAAGTAGATGGACCCAAGCTTGAATGCCTTGTGTTAGTATCTGGTTTCAAGAAGACACATAGACATGTTCTGGGAAGTCACCAGTCTCCACTCTGATATCGGATTTGTGGGTGAATAAGTGTCCTCTCCATCCAATTAGAAGATCTCCTCACAGCTCAACTCACCTGGAGTGGTTCTCAAGCTTCGTCGACAACGAGACAATTCGCCAGTCAATCAAAAACTTATTTGATTGTTAACATCGTTCAATTGAAAGCACATTCTTCAACAGCCGAGGACGGATCAGGGGGGAATGGGGGTAACGGTAGACCGACTTGGCTGTGGAGAAGAAAGTCTTTGTCGGTGATCAAAACAATCAAATAAGTGGCGCGGGCGGCCGGGCGGGCGGGGCCGAGATCGGAGTCTAATTAAAGACCACTTGCACTCATACAATTGCGGAGAAAAGCACTTGAGTGCTCCTCATTCCTTAGTGCACCCACACAAGAGGTTCCAGGAATCCAGGATCATTGGCCGCCTTAAGTCCCAGTTGCCAGGGGTTAACCACTTCTGACCAATGGGACGCGCGATAACGCAGCAGCCGCGGTTGGTGCACATTTCTCCCTGTGACGGGTCAACTTCCACTGGCGCGAGAAATGAAGGAGCTCACACTCTGGCAACTTCAACAACCTCATAAGAAGGCATCAATAAGGCAATAGAGGCATTATGAGAAGAATTGACCCATACATTGACCACCAGACCACTAACACCGACGCAGCTCATCATTTCCACGACGCACTCCACACGCACTCTTGACGTAAAGATTGGCCTCCGCGCAGACAGTGGACCCCGTTGCCCCAAGTCATTGATGGTGAATTGGTGGATCTACAAGTGACATCAGGGAGATTTGGATACGGAGGAGTCGACGCGTGTCAGCACAGGACAGTTTACACGAGCATGGTCTATGACACCCAGATTGGACGAAGTGGGAGAAGTTCCAAGCCATGTACACTGCACAACATAGACGGGCCATACAGGATCTTTGATGCCACGTACTGTCACCTTTTCATGGTATTATAACCAGTGGAAACCAATTGAAGTAGATCTGATAAATTCTCAGCAGTCTTCATCGTGTTCAGACTGTAGTACTACGACATAGTTCTCTTGAGCCTGTGGCCCAAACGTTCATTGTCAGCGTGATAGACACAACAGGTGTAGACCCACCACTTCCAGCATGGAGCTTAAAGAGCTCATCCCGAATGGTTCTGTAGGGATTGTACTCCTGTGTTACCACGGATATCTGGGTGTGACGTGTCCCCATCTCCAGCCGAAGGGCGATAGATGGACAGCAACTGGTCTTTGGACTTCTGGATCCCTGTGCAGCAAGGCCGGTGAGCAGAGATTGCACACGTATCTCCAGACCTGTGAATACTCGTTAGTTTCTGCGGTCGTAGACGAACTTGTAAAGGAGAAAGCACAGATCAAGACATACGTCGGCAGACAACCAGTCGATCCCCCAGCTTGAGAGGTATTGGACCACAGCGGCTAAAGTTTGAAGACATGAAGAATGATCGAACAGTTAGAGCAAACAACGCAAGAAATCTGAGAAAGCTGGACTTGTGGTAGAGCCAAGTGTTGCTGTTATAGTTCAAAGATGGAAATAGTCTCCTCTTTTCTCTTTGCTGTGCCGCGCTGTCCCCAGAGACCCGGACATCGAACGAGTTCGCGGAGACAAAACACCCGGACATCTCGTTGTCAGGGGACAGGGGACAGGGGGCCAGGGGCATCTCTTTCGGTGGCGTTCTCCCCGTGGACTCTGACGGGCCAAATGAGAAATCGTTGACAAGAGATCTCTGGGATGGAAGATGGAAGTGTTTGGCAACGCAACAAGTACACATGGAACCTAAGGACCATTACACCGCACACTTGAGTGGATTTCCAATCAGTACTGAGTCGTGCCACCGGCAAATATCAAGTACCCCAAGATCACTCCGCTTTACGTACAGCTCATGGGAAGCTGTCGACGTTCTAGTGGATGACTAATCGACAGGATCTGTTGCCATGACACGGTTATATTGTATGGAGCACGAGCCTAAGGGGTTGATAAGGATGCTGTGACTACATTCTACCATGTGGAGGCGATGGGTCCTCCAGGATTACAAGCTGTGTCTTCCTCTAGGGGGTACACTCCTAAGTACTGTCCTTGGACTCTGTCTCCACTTGTAATATCACAATTTCTTTTGGGTTCTCCTATTTGAGCATGTAGACGCTAGCCTCCTCTGATTCCTTGACGTAGGGGTCTAGAGAAACTGTTGAGGATGTGGAAGGCTACTGCAACCCTGCTTGGACATCTCAAAAGAATGTTAGAATTGTGTGTAATGGCGTCGTACAAACAGACCGGGCGTACCGGTTACCTCGTAGTCCACCATAGCAGACTCGAACCCCTGAGAGCACCGTCATCAAGTCCATCGCCGCTGTCTCGTATCAGCATCCCCTCCATGGAATCCCACCCAGGACAGCTGGACTGCAAAGTCATAGGCCAAGTGGAGTCCTCGACAGGAAAGGGTCCAAAAGGAGCCAAAACGGCAAAAATTATCCCAGATGAAAATATGACAGAAGAGCGTGAGCAATGATAATACTTAATTAGGATTTTCTAGTGGTTGTAGCTGAAGTGTTGAGCGAAGGATTGTTGCTACTTTTTCGGTACATCCCAGTCCAGGAACGCGATTAATGATACGGCGCCGGTGGCTGGTGAGATCTGAATCTCAATCTAAGTGGAGCACATTCTCTGAAACCTTAGATCTGGGTGTGTCTGTTGCTGAGATCTACTATCTGTAAGCACATGTGGCTTTCCAAGAGCGTGTATTCGTCAATAGAGACAACGACTCCACACGGTGTGTCCGACCTTGACCCCATGGGGCCCAGTAGAGAGGACCAGAGTGGAGGTGGCCAGGTCAGATGCTTGCACAGCTAAGTTCAGCCAACGTAGGTGTGGGGGCGGACCAGATGGGACGTCCACGTTGACAGGACGTGCACGGGCAAGAAAGACCACGTCAGGAGAAAGAGAACGGGTCACGGATAAGAGGGCAGACAGTCGGTAGGTAGTTTCGACGAGTGAAACCAGAGATAGACCACAAACTCCACAGAGAGCCACCTCATCGCCTCCAGGTTACCCTCCTTGTAACACCTCCAGTTCCATCGGCTCCCCTGGAGGGTGACAAAGGGAGAGAAAAGCAGCAGCAACAACTTCCCAGTGTTTTTGAAGCGCATCGAACAAGTTCGCGGAGATTTGCTGCTACCAACGGGGTTCGTTTCCCGACTTTCAAACCCCCTTTTGCCACCGGCTCTACGCACTGTTGAGAGAGTGTAACCAGTGTTTGAAGAGAGCTCCTTACTTCACTGCGGATAGGAGTGGTTTAGGGTCCTCATCTTCTGTTTGTGGTTGGTCATTAACAGTTTCAGCATCTGATAGGAGCACTTGCTTATCGTCGTCGATCCACACTTGGAGCCCAGTTCGCTTGGTCGACTCGACATTTAAGGTGCTTTGCATTACATTGAGGGGAGTTGTTATGGTGTTACAAGAGCTTGTTTGTGGGGATCACTACGGTCTCCTTCTTTCGAACTGTACCTCCCAGCCAGTCCCTTTCAATAAGACGATTTCTTTTTGAGTTCTCCTCCTTGTTGATGTAGCAGTCGTTCGGCATGGATATGCCACCATAATGAGAATCTTAGAGTCAAGATAGGTACAGCACCTGTGGTCACTGCTCAGTAGATCGTTGATACACCTACAGCCTCACAGAAGAGTCTTCAAAGAAGTCAGATTGCGTTGTATGAACAAGATGAACGGACTCAACCTTGGAGTCACGGTGTCACAATAGGGGACACACAGACAACACCGATCAAGATCCCGGTCCATCTTCTAAACAGTTTGTGATCACATTTCACTTGACATATCCCTTGGGGTCGACTCTTGAGACTCTCCTGGTGGACAAGCGACAGGGGTAACGAGGGACCGAGATAGTGACTTCAAGAGTTGTGTGCCAGACCAAAGCGCTGGTTTTGGCGAGTATGAGCCTAAGTACAACAGTCAAGACCAAACAAAGTCGGGAACAGAAGATGCAATGAAACAGATTTGAAGTAGATGTTGCGGTGTGTAGTTTCATCTCGAGGGTTTTGTCCATTTTTTCCTTCTGGTTTCTTTTTTTGCCACTCGGAAGGTTGGATGTCGAGCCGCGAGGGAGTCGGTGCTGGGCCCTGGAGGAAGCGGGAGACATCTCTTGACTCTTATCACTGTCACTGTCAAGGAGTGTATCTACACTAAGGAATCTTAGAGACCACCTACACTTCCAACCACCACTCTCAAGAGCTGTGTAGTTCTCAATTGAGCAGGCACTGAACCACTGTGGACATCGCGTGGTGAGCCACACTAGGCGTGTGTATCGACCCTGGACACCACAGATAATCCATCTTGCCTCGTTCGAGTTGTAGCATTGGGTAATGAACTCCCTGGATAACGGGCTCTGTATGATCCTTAGAAGATCTCCAACCAAGACCACAAGGTGAGTATCCCCAAAATAAAACCCTGCCAATGCAGAAAGAGCCACACAATCGGTTGGTGCGACTACATGATCTGCAGTGCCTGTGTTAATATCAGTACCCTAGTCGTTCTCCAATTATGATTGCGAGCTTACGATTAGAATCTGACTCCACCAAGGCAAATGTTGAAACCGAGTCCCGAGAGCATGGAACGGCCATTCGGAATTGTCATTGAAACCTCTGAGAGCACAAGTTAGACCGGCGAAAAGGTTCGGTGGGGATGTCACGGGCTTTTAAATAGACTGACGGGAGTGGTTGGGACACACTTAGGGGTGTTGTAGTTTAATGAAGACCACGGAGATTGAAGTCAATAAAGGTTTTCACATCAGTATGCTCTCTACATCTCATATCCATGGTCTATTACTCGTGTGTATTGCATGGACTCGTAGCCAGATCTGGGTTCTCACAGCGTCTTTGAGCAGTGCGTCTGCTCCCACTGGATAGTCACCCGGAACTCACCCTAGTCCATGCTCTAGGCAGCCCACAAGTCTCCTGTAGACAGATACACAGTACTGGACAGTAGTCATCAGTCAAAAGTGAAAGAAGGAGCCTGACCAGTGTTGTGTTAGTCTCTGGTTTCTGGAGATCAAAATCTCATTCGGGGGAAGGAGGTGATAAACACCACAGGTCAACTCACCTTGCGTGGTTGTCAAGCCCACGCGGCGGGGCCAATCCGCATGAAGGATGCACATGAAGTCGTATTCGCCGCAAAAGTACGTGTGACACGAAGTTTGGAATTATCAAAACCGTTCAGCCTGGCTTGTGTTCTGACCCTTCAGTGCTGAATCTTTTTCGCCATCAGCATTCCGCAGGTGGTGCGAGCGGGTGGACGGACGGGCGGGCCCGAGATCGGAAGCTAACCAAAGACCATTTGCACTCCTCTGATTGTAGATCAAAAGACATTTAAGTATCTATCTGCCTACGCTGGCTTTAATAGACCTACAAGAGACGTTGTAGTACAAGAGCTTCTCATGGTCCCCTATTACCAGGGGTTAACCACTACTGACCAATGGGACGCGCGATAATGCACCGCCCGCGGTAGGTGCACATTTCTCCCTATGACGGGGCACATGCCCCTGGCACTAGAGATGAAGGATCTCACACTTCGAAAACCCCATAATTTCTCTAAGAAGTCGCGAGTTAAGTTATAGACCTAATGTGAGATGAATTGAACCACTCACCATCCTTCAGACCACTAACACCGCGGCAGCTGTTCATGTCGACGACGCACTCCACACGCATCCTTGACGTACAGATTGGCCCCCACGCATACAATGGCACTCGTCGTTGCCTCAAGTCGTTGGTGGAGAACTGCATGTATCTACAAGAGATACCAGGGAGATATGGATACAGTGGAGACCACGTGTATCAGTACAGAGGACAGCTTACACGGGCAAGGTTAATAACACCCAGATAGTGGGAGAAGTCCCAAGACGTATACGTACACCATGTTAAACCCATCCTCTTTGCACTGCGGCTAGGATTCTATCGAAGCAGATCTGATGAAGTATCACCAGTCTCCATCGAGTTCAGGATGTAGTACTACGACATGACTCTCTTGAGCCTGAAGCCCAAACGTTCATTGTCAAGCGTGATAGACACAGCAGTATCCCCACTGCAGCATCAAACAGCCGTATGGATGGACTCTTGCTCGCTCTGTATGGGTCGTACTACTGTCTCTTCACGGATCTCTGTGTCTCGTCAGCTCCAGCTGAAGGGCGATAGATGGACATCAACTGGGCTCTGGGCACCTGGTAACCAGTGCAGTAGCAGTCACGCAGTCACGGATGCAGATATCAGGCGCCGGTGGAGACTAAAGTGATCGTTAATAGCCAATATTTGCTGTTGTGGAAGAGGGTACTGGTGACACCAACGTCCTAGATAAAGAGGTCGATGAGCTTGCGCCACAATCGGGTGCTGCGAGGTGAAGTCGACGGACCACAGCGATGACCGGGGAATCATAAACCCTCTATTCAGATCGCTACTTCATGAGTTTCTTAAGCCCTCCACACAAAGCTTCTGATCAGGAGTCATCAATCCCAGCTCCGAATTTGTTTGCTGTCCCCAGCCTTGTCCGAGATGATCCGGAAATCGAACGAGTTCGCGGAAAAGAGAACACCCGAACATCTCGTTTTCAGGGGCCAGGGGTCACAGGCCATTCCTTTCGGTGGCGTTCTCCAGGAGGGAGTCTGACGGAGAAGTCTGCAGAATGCATCAGACAGAGACGTGGAAGCACTGAAGGAAGTGGACCAGTGAGTAAAGAGACCGGTAAGTTGATTATCAGCTGGTACTCATGAGTCGACGTTGAGCCTGTCAACCGGCAACACCGCGCTCACTCCGCTTTACGTGTACTGGGACCTGGACCACTGTCGAGACTCTGAGTTAGCGTCTATCTTTGGATTGTGAGCGCCTGAGAGTGTTTATACGGACAACGTGACTACATTATGCTGTACTGGAGGTGACGGGTGCTTCAGGGTTACAAGATCTGTGTGTTCCTCTAGTACGGGGTACACTCCGCATTGCTGTCCTTGGACTTTGTCTCCTCCAATATCAGTATCACAATTCCTTTTGGAGCTCTCCTATGCCAAGATGTAGATGCTAGTCTCAGATCTAGTCATGAGCTCTCGTTGCTGTACGGCCGAGGACTGGAAATGTCACTGAGATAGGCTACAATCTAGTCGTGTTGGACAAGTCCAAAGAACGTTGGAATTGTGTATGTAGCACAAAATGAACAGATCCAGCCCGCTGTGCCCCATGTAATCCGCTAGAGCAGAAGGAACCCTCCTCAGAGTACCGGAATCATGTCCATCTCTGCCCCTCGTACTAACAGCAACCCCCTCCATAGAATCGTATCGACAGCTGGAATACAACGTCAGTCTCCAAAACAGTGGGGTCGCTCATGTGAAGAACATTGAAGGAGGAGATGTAGCCACCCAGAGATTTCCTCAAAAGAGTGCATTGAGATGTTGCATCCAGAGAACAGCCTTGATGTGGTCTCATCACTGTGTGGCAGGAAAAGGAGTTGAGTGAATGTTGCTACTTTTTCTGTAATGCCCCCGCAGCCCTGGAGCGCGAGCTATGGTGGTGGATGGCCAGATCTGGCTCCAGATTTGAGGGTCATTTGATGTGGAGCACCGTCTAGAACCTTAGATCTCGGTGTTCATGTGGCTAAGATCTACGCTCTGATCAAAGCTGTGGCTCTTCGGGAGCGTGTATTCGTCAGTAGAGCCAATGCCTTCCCACGGTGTGTCCTACCATGGCCCCATGGGGCCCAGTAGAGAGACTGCCAGAGTGGAAGAGGCCAGGTCAGATGCTTGTAGAACGAGTTGCAGCCGACGTATGTGTGCGTTCCTTGGTGTGGTTGGAACAGCGAAGACGTCGACGGCGACAGGGCGTGCACGGGCAAACGTTCAACACATAAGAAGAAGCGAGACCAAGAGGGTGATGTATCAACCTTCACCTGCACCAATATTAGGCAGTAAGTGCACCCAGTTAAACCTACCACCAGGGTACCCACCAATCCTGTGGTGGATCGTAACCCCCACCAAGCTCCATATCCACGAGTTTCCTTGAGGGTGGCAAAGAGGGAGAACCATTCCAGGGCTTTTTGCCACGCATAGAACGGGTGCGCGGAGATTTGCTCTGAAAGGCGTTCGCCTCCGGACTTTCAAATTTTAATGCCACCGGATCCGCCCACCAGTACCGAGAGACTGGAGTCGATCTAGCGCCTATCCTAACCTGAATATCTCCTGTGCCCAGTGAGCCACTCTGTATATCGAGACTTTCCGCTGGTCCCTCGGCGTACGTGTGATTGGCCTGTTTTACACTTGCCGTTGTCGATCCACACTTGGAGCCCAGCTCATTTGGTCGACTCGATGACGTTGGAGGTGCCAGCTTACTTTTATTTGAAAGGGTTGTTATAAATGTGTTACGAGAACGTGAATGTGGAGGTAAACCACATCCTCTCTGTATGCTCTACCGTATCCCTTGACAGCCCCCCCCCCCTCAAATATAATATATATACGATTTCATTGAATGGGTTCCTCCTTGACGATGTAGCAGTACATGGGCTTTTATATCCAGTCTTAAGTCCATATTCGCTACACATGTATGTCCACTGTGAAGTATAGACACCCACCCTACACCGCCACTGAAAGGTCTCAAAAGACGTCAGATTGTGCTGTATGAACACGACGAACCGAAACATCAGCCTTAAGTGGGGTCAAGGTGTCGCACCACAGCTCAAGAACGTCCTCTCCAAAGTCTGCAATGCCTCTTCTTCAGTTCTGCCACTGTTGCACTACTTGCGGTGCTCCCATGCGGACAGGATTGTTGTCATATTCACGAGATCCGTGGGGGTTGGTGCAGGTGGATTGCAAGAAACGTGAAGAAGGCATTGGAGAGACAACTGTCCCTGACCTTCCGTTAAATCAACCAGTGCATTCTCTGTTAGTTTTTTTCTAAGTTCTGTCCTCCAAAATACCCCTTTAATTCGCTGCCACCCCAACTGTTTGCACCGCTCGAAACATGTTGATCTGAAAGGCATCGTAATTCTCTGGCCAGCCAATCAGAGGCCAGTTTTTTTTAGCCGCCAGACCGCGACGAAGAAGGCCACAAAAAGACAAATCTGTGTTTGTTTGAATCAAGCAACGCAGCCTACGTCCTTAGACCACAGAGGTATGCCATTTCTCTCGTTCTGTACCATATCATGCATTTGGACTTGAAGCTGAAGATTCGGGTGTTCAAGAGGACGCCTTTCACCGCTTTCCTTACAAGTGGCGCGCAGGGGGCGTACCGTGATCTTCACTATTAACAGCGGATGGACAGTGCCTGTGACTATCTCTACACTGTCTCTCAGGCCGCCGTGCCCTTGTGATCTTACAGTGTGGATGGTGGACCATGTCCATAAGCAATACAATCTCCTTTTTGGGGGAGACCCTCCATCCAAGATCTTGTAGTGGTAGTACTCCTACTTCCCTTCTACGTAAGACAGGCGGCAGAATCCAAAGCCTCCTAGAGAGATAGGTAGAACTACATTCAAACTTGGACACATCCAAAACCATTCATTGTCAAGGATCTTCCTGGGAGATCAGCCCTGGGGCACCTCTAGCTGTCCATCAACACTCCCTGCAAAACCGGCAGTGGAAGGACTGCAAGCACCCAGGTGGCATACTCCCAAGAAGCATACTGTGCTTTCCTAATCCACCTTTTGACAAGGATAACCCCTAAGGTATCACCGTGCCAGGTGTGAGAATGGTGAAAAGGTCTTTCTTATATGAGCTCCATCAGAATAAATGAAGGACCTGGAACTTCTGTTTAGGATCGTAACTCCTACAATCGTTGGTGACAGGGGCGAGACTCACCACTTGTAAGAAGATCCACTGGTGCAGGAGACACTAGCGTGTGAAAATGCGGAAGAAGCTGTGGTGAAGTTTGCGATTCCGAGCCTTTCAAATTTTAGTGGAATATTTCCTAGGTACGGGTGTAGTGCGCCTAGCGTTACTCCGGCACGGGCCGTGTATGGGTACATGGAATCAGCTTAATAATGCCTCGCCCCAGAAGTTCACATCTCTAATGTACCAGTATGGGTTCCAAATCTGGGCGTACTCCATTCTGTGTTTCATGAAATATAGGTGTTTCGTGGGTGAACACAGTGTTCTTGAGAAGGCACTGCTCCACCGGATAGTCACCCTTCGAGTGGAAGTCACACAAGTCTATGCTCTAAGCAGCGCACTGATGCATCTATAGACGAAAAGAGATCTGCCTACTAGTATGACACGAATAGATCCTTATAAGAGGTCCCTGACCCAGTGCTTCCAACGAAGTCTCCAGTCTCCAGGGGCTCGCCACCTCTGGCCAATGAAACGCGCGATAACGCAACAGCCGGGGCAATCTGCACATTCCTCTGTGTGACAGCTCTCCCTCCAAAATACTGGAATAGGGAGAGCTCACACTTTGGCGACTTCATCACTTCTCTTAAAAGTCATCAAAGAAGTAACGAACCCATTGTAAGACGCAATGAGCCACTCATTGACCATACACTAACACCGCTACAGCACATCGTTGTCACACACGGACTCCACACGCACACTTGCAGACTTACAGATTCTGGCCAGCACGCAGACACTGGGACACTCTTGAGCTGTCGTTGGTGGAGACTGAGAGGCGGCTCTACAAGTGACACCAGGGAGATGTGGACACAGAAAAGGCCGCCTGTACGCTTGTGACGAGGTTGTTATAGAAGGAGATGTGATGAGGTCTCTACAGTCTCTCTGTGTTCAGGATGTAGCACTACGGCGTCGTTCTCTCGAGCCTGTGGACCAAACGTTCATTGAACTCAGTGTGATAGACACGATAAGTGTAGACTACCTCAGAATGCACAAAGATCGAGTCCTCCTGAATGGTTCTGTAGGCATCGTACACCATTGTCTCCACGGATATCTGTCATGTGTGTGTCTTCACCTCCCGCCGAAGGGCGATAGATGGACATCAACTGGTCTTTGGACGTCTGGATCTCTGTGGATCAGGAGTGAACAGGGCCAGAGACTGGGCATACTAGTTAGTTTTCCTGGCGTGATTGTGAATGAGAAAGTACAGATCAAGGCATACGACAACCAGCCCCGGCTTCATGAGAGGTCTGACCACAGCATAGTACTGATGTAACCAAGATTGCACGAAGAGTCGAATGACAAAACCCAAACATCGGGGATCTTGGAACTTGGAACTACCAAGTGGTGCTGTTCCAACATGGAAATAGTCTAAAGCCGAAAGGTCGTTGTACTCCCGAGTGATGGAGGGAGTTCTTCAAACCTTTGCCGGTCCGAGATCGAAACGAGTTCGCGGAAAGAAGAAAACCCGGACATCTCGTTTGCAGGGGTCAGGGGCCAGGAGCTTCTCCTTCGGTGGCGTTCTCCCCGGGGTCTGCAAGATGCACCAGAATGAGCAGCCACTCACAAATGATTTCCTAGATTCAGTGTTTGCATTTCAGAGACAAGGAGGAACGCCTGATGGACCATTTCCTTGGGACGCCGTTTTGATACGTTGAACGACGCCCCCTCCAATCATTACTGAGTCGTGCATCCTGGCTATCAACTCTATGCTCATTCCGCTTGACGTACAACCGAGGCCCTCACTGGTCAATGACGTGCAGGATAAGCATGCGCCAAAGGGATTGATAAGGATGTCGTGACTACATTCTGCTGTGAAGGCGATGTTTGAGGGCTACAAGCTGTGTCTTCTTCTACACTCCTACGCCCTGTGATTCCTGAAACTTGTCTTCTTCACCAATATCACAATCTTCTTTGGGGTTCTCCTAATTGAAAATGTAGATGCTAGTCTTATTGAACTCCCTTGTAGGGTGCCTATAAGCTTGGGCCAATGAAGGCAAAGAAGACTACAATTCAGCTTGGAAAAACCCCAAAACGTTCGAATTGTATACTCATGGATGGTAGCATATGGCAATCAGGCTTCTTAAGTTGCTTGTAACCCAGTAGGCTGCAACCTCTGCAAGCACTGTTCAGTTGTCCATATGTGCCACCTATGTCGGTATCCCCTTCATAGAATCCCATCAGAAAGGCAGGACTGCAACGTCATTCCCCAAAGAGGGCTAGTTACTAGGAAGGGGCAAAGAAAAGGATGACTCAACACACTAAAAGACACAGGTCAAGCCAAGAGAGCTTTGGGTACATGCTAGAAGAACATTCAAAACCCTAGGCTAATTGGTGGTTAATGTAGATCAAGTGTTGAGCGAAGGTTGCTACTTTTTCTGCGCACCCCAGTCCAGGAACCCGATTGCTTTGGTGGTGGCTGGCGAGATCGGACTCTGAGAGGCATGGTGTGGAGCACATCGCCTGAAACTTTAGATCTGACAGTGTCTGCAGCTAAGATCTACTATCTGTAAGCTCATGTGGCTCTCCGAGAGCGTGTATTCGTCAGTAGAGACAATCACTCCAGTCGGTGTGTCACCATGGCCCCATGAGGCCCAGCAGTGAGGACCAGAGTGGAGGAAGTCAGGTTCAATGCTTACACTGGTAGGCTCAGGTGAGGACTGTGTTGTAATCATTTGAGTTGGATGGCCCAGTGAAGCCGTAAGATCACGTCAGGAGAAAGCGTGCTGCCGGACACGGATAAGACGGTAGGCGATCTTTAGGTAGTATCAGCAGGACGAGAGAGCTGGGACGCAAAACTAAGAGTGAGCCTGTTTTGCGCGCCTCCATGAAGTCCACATATTGTAACATCTGCAGCTCGACCAGCTCCTAGGCGAGCGGTAAAGGGAGAGAAGAACCCCAACAACTTCACAGATCGTGTTGCCGTTCATCGAACGGGTTCGCGGGGATTTGCCGAAGGAGTTCGTTTCCCGACTTTCAAACTCCCTTTTGCCACCGGCTCTACGGACAGTTGAAAGATTGTAACCAGTGTTTGAAGACGACTGTTTACTTCAATTGGGATGGATGTGATGTGTTATATGGCCCATGGTTCACTCTCCTCCTAAATTATTGTCAGTACCTGATAAGAACACTTACTTATCGTCGTCGATCAACACTTGGAGCCCAGCTCATTTGGTCGACTCGATGACGTTGGAGGTGCCAGCTTACATTTATTTGAAGGGGTTGTTATCAAGGTGTTGCGAGAACTGGAGTGCGGAGTAAAAACCAGCAACTCTCTTTGTATGCTCTACCGTATCCCTTGACAGCCCTTTTCAATACGACGATTTCATTTGGGGTTCTTCTCCTTGTCGATGTAGCAGTACTTGGACTTCCATGGGTCAACATCAACACCATCCTGGGACAGTCTGATCAGGGTCAATATTACACCGGTGTGTCTAAAATAAAGCATTGACATCCTACAGTCCCCCATTGAAGGGTCTCTAAAGACGTCTGATTGTGCTGTATGAACAAGATGAATGGATCCAGCCCTGGGGTCATAGCATCACAGTAGCGACACACAGATACCACTGGTCAAGATTCTTGTTCATCGTGTCCATAGAATGTAGTTCTTAGTCATCAGTGTGGTGCCCCTGGACAGCCGTGGAGTCTCCATGTAGGCTGGTGTCAACTCCACTATGTCAATGGGAGCTAGTGGTAGGTAACGTAAGGACTTATCGTAAGAATGTCACCCCTTCATCCATTTCAACTACTGCAATGACTCAACATGGTCCACATCCATTCGCCAAGTCATTAGGACATGTCTGGATTGCTGTCGGGTGTCTCTTCTGCCGAATTTGTTTTTTGCCACCCAGGAGGGACAGCACATGCCGCGCAGAGGATCATTGGAGGCGGGACAGTGACTATTGGTGTGGACAAAGGTCAATCAACGGCATCGTGTCTCTACATTGTGGAGCTGATCAAGGCCAAACTCATTCATTGTCGTAGAAGTCTGCGTGCATAGACACCAATGTCGACAAGGGAGCACCCTATCTCCAACGAGAGATCTCACTCTCTCGTCACTCTCTGGTAGTCCTTAATACACACATCTCTCTAGTCTGGATCTCTCTCTCTCTCTTGGAGTGTAGGACTCATCCCTGCTTCCTCAGGATAAATCAACTCAGATCCGGATGGAGACCTGTGGTTTGTTAGTAGTTGCTCAGAACGAAGTCCGCCTGGGACATGACACTCACGTCAACTGTTCGTCGTAGAGTTGTGGGAAGCACTACCGGAGGTGTCTTGTTGAACAGCACCGTTCCCAAGATCCGGCCAACGCAATGATGGAGTGGAACTTTGTGGAGACAGCGGATGTGGGAGGTGGATATGTACTCGGAAAGTTTGGAGTTTTTCTTCCATCTCCCTACCGTTTGCACTGGTCGCGCCGCTGCCATCGGAATCGCATCGGAATTCTCCGACCAGCCAATCGGACGACCGGAAAGCCTGCGCCGCGACATTCCCTCGCGGAAGGGGGAGACGACCACAAAAGGAGAAGTTCGGCGCTGTCATCAACACTTCCCAGTTGACCATTCTCCCAAAACGACGCAAAGTAGAGCATACTGCGAACCACGCTTCTGTTTTGTGGAACAGGTATACCGACCTTTACAGGGGGACTCCAAGAGGACGATGCCATTCACCTCCTTTCTTACAAGTGTCAGGGGGGCCGTTCAACGTGTTCTTCTCCATCAACAGCGAGTGCGCAGGTGTTGGTGCTATCTCTACATTGTCGCTCTGGCTTTGGGGTCATTGAGTGCTCACATTGTGGGTAGTGCACCGTGTCCACTTGCAATACAACCGCCTTTTTGGGAGACTCTCTATCCAAGATCTTGTAGAACTACTTCGACTTGATGGACTTGTACCCGCCCTTCTAGGCCTCAGCGGCAGGGCGTTTCGTAGAAGCACACATAGAACTACACTCAATCTTGGACACGTAGCCAAATCATCCATTGTCAAGTCTGCCTGGGAAGCCATGGTGCATCCCCAGTTGTCCATCAACATACCCAGCTCAAGAGCACAGGTGGAAGGCCCAGCGGCAAGCACCCGTCAGCAGACACCCAGACTAGCTTGGTGTGATCCCCTCATCCGTCTTAGAACAGTCTCAGTTTAGAGTGCTAAGTGGGAGAGTGGTGAGATCAGTCATCAGTGAACATTGCATAGAAGTGGAATCTTCTGGGTGTTAAAGAAAACCCCTCTGGGAAGCTCAATTTAGGATCGTAAGTCCCACAAGCGTTGGCTGCAGAGAACCACACTGACAAATAACGACATCCAGCGAGCAGGAGAGGCAGCACGAACTTAGTGTGTGGGATGGGCTGTAAGGGAATGATGATTGCTGTTTCTAAATTTTCACTTCTTTATGCGAATGAGTCGTAGGCACGGGTGTGCAGCAAAGCGAAGTACGATAAATAGCTCAATGTCACATGCCAAACGTCGGAGTGAATATCTCAAAGGCATCAAACTACATTCCAGATCTGTGTGCTTTCATTGTGTGTATTCCATGGAATGTTGATGTCTCGTGGGCGCTCACGGTGTCCTTGATCAGGCACTGCTCCACCGGATAGCCACCCTTCGAGTCGAAGTCACCCAAGTCCATGCTCAAGGAAGCTCACAAGTCTTCTGTGGTAGACGGATACACCGAGCTGGACAGTAGTCATGAGCTAAATGTAGAACTCACAAGAGCAGCTAAGTTCTATTAGTATCAGATTCTTCCACAAAACGGCAGAGTCCCCTGTCCTGGCGGGGGAGAGAAGCGACCAAGTCCAACTCACCTTTAACGGGTGTCAACTAGCTTGAGGAATGAAGCGCCATCTTGCAACCTTGAAGAAATGATTAATGCTGGAGACACCCCACCACTTCAGCCAGCTTGAGTGCACTGGTACTATGCTCTACGGGAGCAGGAGGGGGGAGTCTAATTCGTCGTACGTGATTTTTCTCTCCAGAGGATTCCGCCAGTGGCGCGGGCGGGTGGCGCGGACGGGCGGGCGGACGGGGCCAAGATCGGAGTCTAATTACAGAGAACTTGCACACATACAATTGTAGATCAAAAGACATTTGTAGTGACATTGTGTCCTTAGCTCGCGCTCAAGAAGTTCCAAGGTCAATACTTCCCACAGTCCCCAGTTACCAAGGATTCACCATTTCTGACCAATGAGACGCGCAATAATGCAGCAGCCGCGGCTAGCTACGCATTTCTCCGTGTGACCCCACTGTGAGAAGAATTGAATCACTCATTGACCATCAGATCACTAACACCGCTGCAGCTGTTCATTCCCACGACGCACTCCACACGCACTCTTGACGTACAGATTTTGGCACCCACGCAGACAATGGAACGTCGTTGCCCCAAGTCGTTGGTGGGCCCTATGGAATCTACGAAGCGGTGGAGATGAATGATGTGATGATACACTATGAGGCCCTTGCTGCACCCACAGGATTTACCACCGACGCCCTCAGATCTGGATCAAGCTGGAGTTACAACTAAGCACGACTACGTCAAATGGGTAGAATGTATAGGGTGGACTGCCATCGCAATGATGGAGGCCCATCACAGAGGGTATGGTGAAGTCTCAGCATTCGTGATAGAGCTTCTGGAACTCATATACGGCCGACTTCACTGTCTCCACCTCGATATGCAGTAATACTACGCTTCTGTCTTGAGGCAGGATCTCAAACGTTCATTGTCAAAGGTAGTAGAAACAGGAGTCCCACAGCTACACTGGCATGAGATCGTGGCCAAACTCCGAAAGAGTGGTCAGGTTGCCTTGTAGTCCTGTGGCTTGGTACACCTTGTCTCTCCACAGCAGGGGCGTAGACATTGCTTAGACTGTCCAGTGCGCTCAGGTGGTGGATGTGGGGAAATACCCAGCTTCATAACAAAAGAAATCACACTAGTGTGAACGCTGGACAATCAATGTAAGCTATCGAAGTGTTAGCTGCTACCCAAGGGAAGGCATCCAAGAGACATACATGCCCGCGTACTTGACCAGGAAGTCGACTCAAAGAAGAAAAAAAAAAGTTGAGCTTAAAAAGGCCCCAAGGACGTTAAACATTCAGGTTCCAGTAGCGCTTCGTGAACAGGCAGCTCGATAGTACTCACATCCAAGAACACCTGTCTGCGGATCAGTCTGGGGGACTCTTTGCTGCTGCTTTCATACCGGGCATCGAACGATTTCGCGGGAATTTTCGCGAAAAGGAGTACGCCGCTCACATAAACTGGTCCAGCGGCCACCTACCACCCCGGCGGACAGGGTTGAACGTATGTGTCAACCCAGTATCCTTCCAGTTTTGTTCTTTTCACTGTTTGCGAAGGCGCTTCAAACTTTGGCTTGGCAAATTGGCAAAGCAGAGCTGCTACTGTTGCAACACGTGCACACTCTACACCGTCAAGGTCGCCGGCCTTCCATTCTGGAGTCCTTGATCCCTGTACAGGAGGAGCCGTGGAGCTGATGTGCTTAGCAGACGGAGTGATAGGGAACTATCGGGGCACTGACAATGTATCTAGTGTACCTGATCTCTCTATGCACTCTCGAATACAATTTTCTTCTGGGTGTCCTCTCCATGCCACACATTCAGTAGTACCACATGAACAACCCCTCCAGCACGTGCGAGGTTGACTATTGACAGAGTCCTTCTACCCCTCACAGCTGTTACAAAGACATCGCTCTAGCTTCAAGACGTTAAATCTCACATCAAGTACTCAAAATGCCTCTCAGCGAGGAAGGTGTGTGGGCTCTTCCTCTCTTCGGAAGTTCGCTCCCACTCCGTCAACTCACGGATGACAATCTCACCCACTGGGCGAGCCTTGGTCAACACCTTCCTGTCATACCACCGCGTAGTCCACACATCCGGTATGCCTTCCACCAACCCCTCCAGATCGAGTTTTAACTTCGGTTCCGGGACAGGTACTCCATATTTCTGTAGTTGGCACCAAGCACCGATCCATTCTTGTGGCGGTGGTGGCTGGATCCTCTGACGGACCTCATCCGCGGTGGGTTTCTGTGACAACCTCATGCGATACACCTCTGGTGCAAAACTTACCTGTGTGTTGTTGAGCTTGTACCTCTTGAACCCTGGACTCACTCCAATTTCAAGATCGTAACACTGCTCGAACCCGGGGAAGCAGAGATTGAACGTAGTCACACTGGAGCGCAGACGTTGGTCTAGGAGAGGATGGATCATGAACTTGAACCTCTCAGCCATGTCATCAGGTGGCACCGTGTTCGAAACGGTCATACTGAGCGTGGACCCTGTGATGTCGTTCTCCGTTACGAGTGGGCGGAAGTGGAAGTCATGCAACGGCATCCTGCTGATCCGGTTAGGATGTGGGACGAATAGGGAAGCAGGCATACGGTCTCCCTGGCTTAGGAGGAAGGGCAACCTGAAGCCAATGACTGTGAGACTGTTGACTTTCTCCAACAGTCGCTCCCACTGCCCAGTCCATTTGAACTCATCATCGGGGTCTTCTGGATGTGTCAGGGACAGCGTGGGTGATCTGTAGAGGTATCCCTCCGTAATTAGCATTACACTCTGTGCAACAAACTTCTCAAGTGAGACGTTAGGGGCCAGGATGGATACAGCAAGCTTCACATGTACGACTTCGTCAGGCTTGAGTGAGCTGATGAAGGGCGGGATCTCAAGCCCTGGTGCGAGAATGCGGAGTGAGAGTGCTTCGAGTTTGGGACAGTGGATTGGTAGAGCCGGTGTGCTGTCCTCCAGCTGTGAGAACACCGCGTACAGCTTAGTGGTGAATGGCATATCTCGGATATGGTGGAGTAGGCTGATTGGAACTCCGTGGAGCACAAGTGTCTGTGCGTCGCGGATGAGTTGGAGGAGTGCTGGTGTGGGTATGGCTTCTGGAGCCTGCTTGAGCATGGATGCATGCGTTCGGGTCAGCTCTTCACCAGAACCGCTGTCCATATCCACGAGCTGGAGTCCTCTGATGTATGTGAATGAAATCTCGTCGAAGATTGGGAGGTGGCAGTGGTACCTGATGGTGAGTTTGCAGTTCTTTGGAATGGCAAGAGCTTGTATGGACGGGTCTGGAATACGTGCAAACGCGAGAGTGAGAGCAGTTACTTTGGGGAGGTCAAGTGTAGTCATGTGGGTGATGTTGGAGATTTGAATGTTGCGGAGTCTGGATGTCCAACCCGGTGACATGTCTCGGGTACGTATGACACGCGTGAGCTTCTTAGGATCGTTCAGGATGTTGATTTGGCACTTCACGGGGGTCAGCTGGTCTAGCATATCCACCGTCTCAGTGGTGGCTCGGAGTGCTGAGAATATGTCGAGCGGACCACCGCCCAGGACCTGGCCCGTGCGCACACTGAAGAAGGTGAGAGCAGTGAGCTGGATTGGAAATGACTTGTCGCTGTAGGTGTGCCACTGAAATCGGGACTGGATGAGGTCTGGGTGAGTTACAAATGACTTGTCCCTGGAACCGAAGTCCGTTAAAGTAGAGCACTCGACCAACTGGATAGTGCTGCAGTCACGTTTGTGGTCGTACTCCGGCGCAAGACCCCGCTTAGACTTTCCCCGGTGGTTAAGGGGCAACACAGAACGGACCGGGACTCCAGAGATTCGGAAGAACTGCGGACGAGTACAGGGGGTCCATATAAGCTCGTGGGAGCGGTAGTTGATGATTATCACAGCGTGGCTATGGTGGCTGTGTTCAGGTTGCTGGCGATCTGGAGCAAGAGCTCCACAGGGAGTACTAATTCGTTGATAGGAGCGGGCATCGTGAATGGCAATGGCAAGAGGCTGGTGGTCTCTAGCTATCCAGGATAAGTTGCGAAGAAATTTGGAACAGCGCTGCTAGCATAGGCGTTTGGGAAAGACTAGTATTTTCTGCCGTTCTTATAGGATAGCCGGTGGCGCTGCGTATGCTATAATTTTCTGGTCGACGTTCTAAACAAAATAACGAGGCCTTTTTACGGCGACCCAACAATTAAGATTGCCCTGATCTTTAGCTGTATCATATGAAACCAAGCACGACTACACCACTGGGGTATTTGTGGGAAGTGGTCTGAGAGGTAGAGACCCATCGCATATGATCTGGTGAACTCTCACGAGTCTTGATCCAGCTTCTCTCACAGCCCACTCACCAGTCTCCGCCTCTCTATGTAGCACTACGCTTCAGTCTTGAGCAAAGATCTCAAACTTTGATTGTCAATATTGGGAGACATAGAAGATCCACGGCCATAGTAGCATCTCCTACCCAGACTCTGAAAGAGTGGCCAGTTTGCCTTGTAGTCCTGTGGATTGGTACCCCTAGTCTCTCCATAGAAATATTGGCTCCATATCTCAATAGATTGTCCAGTATGCAGCTCAGCGAGTTAGCAAGTCAGCTAAAGTAGGGAATGCCGGCTTCATAAGAATGCTGAACAATCACCGTGTACTTAGTACACACGCTGACTGAGAATATGAGGTCAAAAACAACAACAAATAACTCCAATGCGAGTGTCGGTATCTGAGCGCCAGTGTCGAAGATACTAAGGGGAGACCTATTCTTTGGAGGTCATTTCCAAACCACGGGGAAGATACCGAAACCCAGCGCTAGTATTGGACAACGTGGACGTTCATTAATCAATATCCAGCTGTCATTCGCGGAAGTACACCCGGACATCTCGGGCTGGCGGCGCCGGCGCCTTTTCTCAGCGTGACCCTTTAGGGAGCTAACACCACCATCACCACCACGCGGGGCTGATGGGACTGCTCAACCGCTTGGTACGGCGTACTCTTTGGCTTTCCAATCGAGGCTTGTGTTTTTTCGTCAATGATGTTAGATGATGTGGAACTAGCCGACGTACGGGGTACCCATTTGTTTGTGATTAACGTCGTTATGAACGTACTGGGGTAACTTGGAGGGCGCTGTCCATACATGACCCCGGGAGATGATCCAGCTAGCCTGTTCAACTGGAGTTCAAGATCATCGCCAATATGATCACGTCGTCGTCCTTGTTGTGGTTGCTGGCTTCAGATCTTTTACAGGAAGGCTTGTACAAGATCACACCGTTGACTGGATCATCTGTCGTGGGTCCAACTACACTCTATGAGAAGGTGCATGTGTGCTCCCAGGACTGCTCTGTCTCCCTCACACAGGGGTACACGAACTCCCTGGAGCCACTGTGTCCTCGCTCAATACAAGGTCTTTGGGTCTTCCCAACTTCACTGCAATTAGGCTACGTAGTAAGAGTCTACAACTCAGAGTGGACGAGTCCAAAGACATTTGAATTTAGAAGGAGTGGAGAAGAACAGGACGGGACCCTGGGCCGTCCTTCGGCACCTCACAGTGAAACGCACAGGACACCACTGGCCCACAAATCCTTGTCTTCTCCTCCATAGTACACGGAGAGCACACTGTGATGGATCACAAGGGTAGTGACCTTGTCTCTTTGAAGAGGCAGCCATCTTTGACAGGGTATCCACGCTGCAGGTGCCTCTGGACGGAATAACAGTCCACAAGAACCACAAGGACGGCATATGGCCATACATGGTGAATTAACATCCTGTCTCAAGAGAAAAATCAAATCTTTGAAGAGTAAACTCGCCCCAGTGCTAGGATCCCCGGAGCGTAGCTGAGTTGAGAAGGTTGCTGTCTTTGTCTTTTTTTAGCTCCCGCGAGACCAGCTGTGCCGGGCACAAGCCACAGTGGCGGTGCAGGGTGGCGGTGGTTCTGAAGAGTGGAGAGCAGTGCTGAACTTTAGATTAGGCAAAAAGAAGGGAGCAGGGGACAACCTAGTGACGATGGAAGCTTCTCAGTAAGCTCAAGTAGAGACAACAAACATAGAACAAGGCCAACAGTCTCCCGCCTTTATTGGCAATGAGTATCTCAGTGGCGCCTCAACAAGAGCAGAGGCGCAGTAGACAAAGGCAATGAGATCGATGGAGACTGGTGAAACTTCACCAGAGCAGCTTCGATGGAATCAGCAGTTTGATCGATGAGATCTGAGCCGTATGTGTTCATGTTCCTTAGAGCCGACATCTCCTGAGACACTTCAACTTCCTGTTCTGTAGAGGATGACAGTGGCAGTGAACACTGGCTCCATAATAGATGGGGTTCCCTTCGTATTGAGACCTCTTCTTCACCACAAGCACAAACATAGATCTCTCACAGTTCATCCAAACCTCTCCGCTTCCGACTTGAGGCAACGCCACCTGCCCATTGTCTGCGTGGGCATCTGTACGTCAAGAGTGCGTGCGTGTGGAGTGCGTCGTGTGCACAGCAGTGAGCTGCGTCGTTGTCAGTGGTCGGTGGGTCAACAAATGGGTCAATTCGTCTCACAGCTGGTCCATTGAATCTGCGTTCTTCGAGTTGTTGATGCATTGGTGGAATGCTGAGATTCTCCCAGTCCCAGGGGTTTGCACCCTCGAAAGAGATCGCGGCCGCCACTGATCAGCCGCTGCATTATCGCGCATCCGATTGGCCAGCCGGACCCTCGGATCTGAAAGGTCGGAATTGCTTATAATTAAAAAGTGTTCTCTTCGCGTTTTTGTTGGTATTATCCCAATGTGGAAGTTTCCCTTTTAGGAAGGGTTTTGGTCACCCGCCCTCCAGGCGAGGTGCCTAAGAAGTTGTCTTTGTCTCACATTCCTTCCTTCCTTTCCACTTTCTATAGAATTAACCTTTTGCTACTCTACTCTCGTATCCATTGTGATCCATCACCCAATTCA
>JAJMKQ010000060.1:0-26528 GCA_030569395.1 Petasospora rhodanensis
AGAGTTTTCCCCAGTTGTCTAGAGTCAGAGGAGGATTCCTATTATATAAGCACAACACACAACACTACACTGGTTCTCACAGTTCTACTTCTATGGCCCCTGTAACTCGTGCTCAAGAATCAAGATCCAGAGAAAGACGTAACGAACCGACGATGTCAGAGACAAACTCACCTACTGTTGGAGAACAGCATGGTGATGTCCAAGAGGGTCTGGCACCGACGAGCACATGACAACGTCGGTTCGACGGATATCGAAGCCCAATATAGCCACTTCTCGCACTCCCTATGACAGTTCTGATATGTACCCAGACCCCGCCAAACCGGTTAGATCATATGCGGGCTGGGACAGATCCACAGCTTGATCCCAACGGCTTGGATTTAGGGTTTGCTTCCGTACATGCACTGAAGCTTCAAAGCGCCTTCAATTCCATTCTACGTTGCTCGACCCACCAGCGAAGGAACAACTGGAAGACCATGCTTGGAACGTACATCCGCACACCAGTCGTCGTCGACGCACCTACAGTCACGTGACTAGTTAGAGACTAGTCGCAATAACTCGCAGCGACGAGGGTCTCAGAACGGGCAGGAATCACGGGGCCTTTGCCAGGGGCTCGGGTGGAAGCGAGTCGAATCTCGCGGATCATTTGTCTCAGATTAGGCCTGAGATGTCCGTCATGGCTCATGGCAGTGATTAGCGGGTCTGTTCGATCACTTCTCGTCCCCACTCACATCAAAAAAAAAATCAGGACTAGTCCCCCGACTGCAGCATCAAGTCTCATTCAATGCGCGTCCATCTCTCGCGTGTTTGTGAATTAGTTATATGTACATGTCGATCTTCCTTTTTGCCCTTGAGAAAGGGGTCGCTCGGGTGTCACAAACAAGGTGGTGAGAGTGGGTAAACTATCTAGTACTACAGCAGGTACCCAGGAGCCACGGCCTCCTCAGCCCGTGTTTCGCCGTTTCAAATAGCATAAATGCGGAAGCTCGAGCCGGCGACTAGGCCGGTCGTCAGGCCAAGCACAGCGTTAGCCCTCTGTGCATGTCAGCGGAAGGCGTCCCAAAACAGTCCGCAACCTAGCCCACCGGGGAATCGGTAGGAACGTGGAGAGAGAGAGAGAGAGAACTGATGCCTTGCTTGCATACGAACTGCTAACTTTGTTGGGCGCCGGAAGAGGGAGTGCGGGCCAGATCATCAGCACCGTTGGACCCCATTTCTCCCTTTGCACATGCTTCGAAGCCCCGCCCGGCCCGAGTCCAAGTTGTCGTCGTGAAAGGTCCATCGAGGCATCTGCGTGCTGTTGCGACTCCACACATGCGCTGTCCAGAGAGCAGCTGCCCGCAGCCAGGCCTGCAAACCTGCACACTGCGTGATGTGAAAGGGCAACGGGCCCGCTGCGTGTCGACAAAGGCGTAATTCTGTGAGTGATGGTGTTTTGATGTAGTGGAGGTAGTGTCGGAGGTATATAAGCGGGCCCCTGTCCGCTGGAGGGCCTCCAGCGCCCTGACTCCCGGTTGGGAGGGTCCTAAACGTTTCCGAACACCGCCGAATCGCCAGCGCTGCTAGTACGTCCACGCGAGAGCCTAGTCACCACCACCGAGACCGCCCGGCTGCCCCAACACCAACTTCGGCTTCCGTCTCCTCGCGAAATCCTCACCTCTCCACCGCCATCCTCACCTCACCTACTACCTAGGCAACAGGGCGTCAACTCGCCAGCACTGGACAGGGAGACAGGTCGACACTGCACCACTGCTCGTGTCCTCGCCCTCCCAACCACCTGTGCCCTACACCGGCCCTCCCGACACGCGCTGGCATACTCAGGCATCGCCGCCGTGCACCTACGAGCACCACCACCACTTCAAGTCTAGCACCAATCAGCGGGCTTCTCAATTCACCACACAGATCACTGGATATCTCCGCCTCCCACGCACGGGATACCAACCGAGACGCACAAGAAGTCCGTTCCTGAGTATTTGGTACCCCAGACCTGCCTCGCTTTCACCAGTGCACCAAGCTAGGGACAATCCACACCCAGCACTTCTGGAGCACCGTTGATCGACCAAGGAACGTTCAAGGAGTGAACCCAGCGTCACTGTCTGAAGGTGTAAGGGACCGTCCATACGCTCCCTCGCCCACCGTCAACTGCCTTTCATCACCACCACACAAGGACCAGGCACTCTCGTCAAGATCACAGGCAATTGGCTTCTCTTCACCTGGCTAGAGTTGCACCACCGACTTACCAGCAACGAGTTTCCAGCCTTGCTCTCTTTCAAATCACGTTGAAGTTCCACGCACCAAGTTCCCAACGTACCACCACCCATCACTGACGGCAACAACAGCGAGAGAAGCACACATTTCACAACCAACACCACGAGCAGCATTTGCATTTGCATACCACATATCATTTGAACCATAATGAGTAAGTACTCCTCCCGGATCTGAGAGACCCACGACCTTGTCCTCCATCCCGTGGCCTCATGAGCGACAGAACACAAGATCAGCATAACAGAAACACCTCAAACGATTCAGAATACTAACACCCCTCCAGACCCACCAGCACCATTTAGCCGACAGAGGCCAATCAAGTTCACACTCGACATTGTCCAGCAGCCAGTGAGAGCACGCATGTGCGGTCTTGGAGACAAGGACCGCCGTCAAATCTCACCACCAGCATTCCTCAAAGTTCACGCCTTTGATGCAGAGACCAACCAACCGATCAACATTGACGAAGTTGACACCTCCACGCTGATCATGGTGGTGGAGCTGTGGTCTGCAGACGAAAAGACCGATCTCACACTCAACCAGAACATTGCCATGCAGAGTGACTCCTCGCCAGATACGTCTCTCAAGGGCTCACCGACACAGAGCAGAACGAATAGCAGCTCCACAATAGAGGGCGAAGGGAAGGGTAAGAGCCCCACCAACTCCTCTTCGGACTCTGATGAGTCTCTCGGAGACGTGCCAACGCGGAACCTCATTGGCAGCGTGGTGACCAACGCGTTGAAGTTGTACGATGAGCAGCATAACCGTGGTATCTGGTTCGTCTTAGCAGACCTGAGCGTGCGTATCGAAGGTGAGTTCAAGCTCAAGTTCAAGATGGTGGATCTGGCAACGAATGAGACGCTCGAGGTGTTCAGCCAAGCGTTCAAAGTGTACTCGGCCAAGAAGTTCCCTGGTGTCGTTGATAGCATTGCATTGGGAAGAGTTTTCGCCTCTCAGGGTGTCAAGATCCCTATCAGAAGAGAGATCAAGGAGCTGTGAATGTTTTTTGTGTCTTCTCTTTCTCCTTTTTCTCCTTCCCTCTTCCCTCCTCTTCCCCTCTTCTTGTCATTTTGTTTTTGCCCCTGTGTTGTATGCATGTTGGTTTCCATTCTCATCAAGTTGTTCTTCACCTGTGTTTATAGACTGATCAATCATTGAAGTTCACTCTCTCCTGACAAGTTTTGGTGCGTAAGGAACAGCCTTCAGGAGGGTGCACTCGTTGACGTAGGCGTCGAAGGTGTATTTGGCCCACCGAGAACAGCATCGGGTGGAGAGGACGGGTTGGGCTCTCGACGAGCCTTTTGATGATTTAGGGCAAATATTTTCAGTTGGAGCTGGGCATCTGGAGGTTGTGAACTGGGTCAAATGGTGGTTGATTCCACTGAACAGGAACTGTGGGTGGTAGGAAGGATTAAACGAGACTTCAGAAAAAAACATGCCGCCGCTTCCGCTTTGTCGACAAATTGGTCGCCCCTACCAAGGCACCGGTTGGGCGCTCGGGTTTCAGTTTTGATGAGATTGAAGAAAAGAGGAACTTGGATGTCCGTTTCCGTGCCTTAACGCTCCAAGTTCCTCTCATCCAGAGGCAATAGTAGCCCTCCAAGTTAATCCGGTCATAAGCCCGACACGACGGACGGAACTATCGCACGACAGGTCACCGCATTTAGTGGCTCGAGCGCCCCGGGCGAGACTTGACTCTGGAAACCACACCCGTCCATGGCCCCGAAACCGATCAATACGACCCCAAAACGTTTGTACTCGAGAAGCTCAAATTCGGGTCTGTGAAACGTTGCTAGTTTACATGTGCCGCTGACATATGAAGCCGCGTTTGTGCAACCCATCGATCGACGTTTCTCCAGCTCTGTAAATTACGGGTCTACAGCTGGTCTCCCCGTTTGGTGGTATGCGGCTGCACTGGTTTCTCCACCTCCACGTAGTATTACGCACTACGAGTGCAGTCCAATCTCGTAGCCGGGGTTTTCAAAGAGGACCTCAAATGCGTTCTTTGCAAAACCTATATACACGGGCGTCTTCTGCACACCCTTTACATTTTGTAGACGTTGGACTCATCCCATCCCTTCATCTTCAAAAGTCCACCCACCCTACCCTGGCCTTCTTTGTCAAACGGTTTGCTCCCAGAAACGAAGGCAATATATCCGTCTGGACCACAAACCAATGCCTGTGATGGTGGGTCCTTCTTCTCTGTGCTCGTCTTCTCAGCCTGCTCCAACGCCGTTTTGAATTCACGCTCAGGTGGCACCAGGTTTTCAGTAGACCCTTGTTCGAGATACTTGGCGTAGTGTGACTTCTGTGGTGATGGGACGTGCTTCTTCTGGAGTTTGTAACCCTTGGAAGTGACGAGGTGAATAAACTGGGCCCTGTCCAGCTTTTCGAGGAAGAACATCACTCTTGGGATTGGCACCTCTTCTTCAGTATTGTGAGAGTAGTACACCTGTGTGAATCCCTTATATGGGTTTTTGGTCAAGAGTAGTTGGAGTGCTGGAGCGATACCGGTACCGGCAGCGTAAAACACCAAGTTATCCGGCTTGAGTGGGAATGGCGGATCAGCTTTGACTTTCGAAGGTAAGTTCTGCATCTGTGGTCTCTCAACGTTGTTGTTCAGTGTCTTCGGGAACTCAAACTCAGTGTATGGGCCTCTCAATTCAATGACGGAGCCAACAGGCTTGCGATGGAGCCAACGTGCCACTTCTCCCTGGTCGTACTTCTTGATGTAGAAGACCAGCTTGCCATCATTGTTGGCCATATTCTCACAATCTTGGATACGCACCAGTGTTTCATCCGTAAACTCAGACTTGTAAAGCTCCAGTGGCAGGGGTGTATAGCGTCTCACCACCATGATCTGGGGCTGCTTGACCTCAACGCTCCAAAGCCTGTTCCCGTCCCAGATCTGGTCTCTCTGCTTCGGGTCACTCTTCCATTTGTTGAACTTCGGCGTGACTTCCAGAAAGTAATGGTCCTTGTCCAAGTCCAACTTGTTCGTAATGACGAACGGGATGAACTTGTCTTCGCTCAGGTACTCGTATGGCGTGTCATCCATGAAATACTGGTAACCGAAAAAGGCCCAACATGCAAGTCCAACAGCAGCAATGCCCGGAATGAATTTCTTTCTGCGAGGATTTGGTGGCGGTGGTGCTGGATCCTCTGCTGGTGCCTCGTAGCTGAGTCTTTCAGGTTTGTCTGTGTTTGGGATCTGTGGTTTCTTCTCCCAATGAAGCGGGGATGATGGTGTGGGTGGAGCGTACGCCCTCGGTTTGTTCTCCTTTGGATCCGGAATCACAGGAGTTTTCGGGCTCTGTGAGTAGAGACGACGTGGCACCCTCGAGGCCAGCCGAAGAAGAGGCCTTCTGATCATCGTTGTGTCGTTTGGCCGGTGGTGCTTGGGAGTCGCACTGTGGATCCGGGAGAAGTTCGTTAAAGAAATCTGAGCGCGAAAACTCGGGGAAGCAGACTGGAAGCGCCGGCCAAACCTTTGTTCATCGCCAACTCCCGTACACAGGCAGACCATCCAGCGATGACCTCCCCGGAGCCAGCAGACACACCTATGACCGTGGAGATTTCCCTCGTGAAAAGCATCGACGCACATGCGGACAAAGTGTGGAGCGTCTCCGTACACAAGTCTCTCCCTCTGCTGGCCTCAGCGTCCACGGATAAGACATGCAAAGTGTTCTCCCTCCACAACTTCCAACAGATCGCCGAACTGGACGAGACCCACAAGAGAAGCGTACGTTCAGTAAGCTGGAAGCCCACTGGCCAGGAGCCATCACTGGCATGCGGCTCCTTCGACTCCACAATCTCCGTATGGGGCCAGGAGGAGGACGGCTACGACGCCCCCGAATGGTCGCTGCTCGCTGTGATCGAGGGCCATGAGAACGAAGTCAAGGGCGTGGCGTGGAGCAAAGACGGCTATTTTCTCGCCTCGTGCTCGAGAGATAAGAGTATCTGGGTCTGGGAAGCGGACGACAACAATGAGGAGTTTGAATGTATCAGTGTCCTCCAAGAGCACTCGCAGGACGTGAAGCATGTCGTATGGCATCCGTTCGAGGATATGATTGCCAGTTCGAGTTATGACGACACAATCAGGCTCTGGAAGGAGGATCAGGATGACGATGAAGACTGGAGTTGCGTTGCCACCTTGACTGGGCATGAAGGCACGGTGTGGTGCTCTGACTTCGAGAAGAGCGAGGAGCGCACGAGGTTGGTGAGTTGCTCTGACGACTGTACAGTGAGGATATGGACCCGTGTGGATGAATCAGAGGAGGCATGGGAGGCAGAGTGTACCCTCCCAGCTGTGCACACCAGACCGGTGTACTCTGTTTCTTGGAGCGGAGCTTCAGGACGTATTGCCAGTGTCGGTTCTGATGGTAAGCTCGTCGTCTACCAGGAGAGTGAGGATGAGAAGGGTAAATGGAGCATCATCGCCACTCGTGAGCTCAGTCATGGTGTCTACGAGGCCAACTGTGTCCAATGGTGCAGAGCGGGTGACGATTCCAAGGAGTGCCTGGTTACGGGTGGTGATGATGGTAAAGTTAACGTCTGGAGCATTGACAATTAGAAGAAGTCTGTAAATACAAAAAATAATCACGAATCATATCACAATCCCAAGGATCACGACCAACAAGATAGCCATAATGATGGTCAACAGAACACACGACTTTTTCCCTGAACTGCGCTGGTATCTCAAAGCCTTGCGAAGCTCACCAGCGGCGTCTTGTGTGGATCTGGAAACGGTGTAGATATTGGTCTCAATGTTATCCACCATCGTGCCCTGTTCTTGCACAATCCCACCCAAATCCTGGAAGATCTCGTTCAACTCCTGAATACCATGCTCTATGTTTGCAATCTCCTCTTCTCTCTCTCTGATGAGTGCCTGCTGGTACACGAACTCCTCGTTATTAATCACATCCTGCTCAAGGACCATCTCCTGGCGTTGTGCTGCCGCCGCTGGCGGTGTCTCCGTGGCCTCATCCTGCAGTGCAGCACGAGCCTCATCATTCAGCTGGGCATTCACCTTGGCAAACCGTTCTTGCAAGTCCTGGAACATCGACACAACGTCTTTGCTCTCCCTCGTGACCCTGTCTCGGGTGAAGACGTGTGCAGGATTACTCGTGTCCGCGAGGTCGTTGAGTTCTCGACAGAGCTCACTGAGCTTCTTCATGCCCGCCGTGCTGGTCTCTATGGCCTTAGTACACTTCTCACATGTCTTCTCTGTGGCCTTGGAGTTCGTAGAGCGGGCCTCGAGAAGCGTGACGAGTTTATCGAGATGTGCGAGCTGGTTCTGGAGGTCGAGCAGCTGGTTGGATGTCTTGTCTGTGGCCTGGTCAAATTCTGGGGAGTCGGAGAAGGGCATCTGGGACTCGAGGTCCACATCAAGATCTCTCTCAAAGGACATTAGTGGGTTTTGTGCGCGTGTATGCTGCGTAGACTGCCTGTCTCTGAGGGTTTTGTGCCACAGAAATTCGGCATAAATCCTCCTTTCAACGCCCGGCTGCTGCGCCCGATAACTTTCGTGCCAGTCACGTGATCTGGACGGGGCTACTTTATATGGTTGATTAAGCAGCTTTTAGAGGATAAAAACGAAGAAATGTAGAATAAATGGTCGAGCTGTACACTCACTTCGTCTTCTTGGTCTCCAATCTCTTTTCAACCTTATTACCCGTCTTCGTCTCCGTCGGCTCGTGGTTCTTCATAAAGGCCATCGTCACCAACCACATAAGCAACTTGACCAGCTGGTGAAGAATCAGCACGGCGGTAAGAAGTACAATGCCCAAAATCAAGAGCTCGTTCTCGTAAATCAACTCTGGATCAATGAATGAAGAGCCTTCGAACAGGCTCCTGTCAATTAGCCCGGTACGTTTCTTCGGGAAGTATCTCTCTTCCTCCTTCACGTTATTGTTTCTCTCAAACTCTGTGCCCCTAGAAGCGTCCTTAGTGATGTCTGGGAACACATCCAGGTTGGCCCAGCGCTTCTCATCTCTCTTGTTCAACACCTTCGGCTTGAGAGACGTGTAGATCACAGTGGTATGAGGCGAGGGCAACTTTCTGAGTGTACGTCTCAAGGCGTCGTCAGACAAGATCAACGCATCTTTTCTCTTCGTCTCGTCGGTTGGAAGTTCAGGGAAGTTGATCCGTATCACACGCTTTGTGCTGTCGATGTATGTCTCCACCTCGCCGTACTCCTCCTCGACAATGACTTCCTGGGCATCACACTTCCTCTGGATCTGTTCACTCAACACGTCAAAACTCTGCACCTCCTCGGCACGAGGGATCACAGCCAACGTCGAGCTCATGAACATGTATGTCCTAAGGAACACAAACACGGACGGATCCTGGAGGTCATCGACCGTCACGCCTGGTTGGTTCACGAGAACGTACGCCTCCGATGTGCATGGCTCAATGAGCTTCCTTGTCACCTCTTGAACTCGTTCCAGTGGAAAGGGGAGATGGTTGAAGTTCTGCACATAGTCTTGTAGTCTTGGGACGCTGTGAAATAAGTGTTAATCCGGTGAACATTGCCTTTAAGATGGGGATGGAGAAAACTCACAGTTTGTGCGAGAACATGATCAATGGCGTCGAGCCCGCCACAGACTCGGCAAAGAGAGCGAGAAGCAGTGTATAAGAAGCGAGTGAGAGTCTCATCATGGTGCTCTGTCGATAACAAGTTCTTCAAGTTGATGGATTTTTGCACCGATCAACAAAGAAGGCAATGCTGGAAAAACGTCAAAGCTGCCTTGGAAATTTCGTGGCACAAAGTTACAAGCTACGTCGCGCGCTCTACTCTCCTACATCAAACCTTGATAAATGCGTCAACTGGGATCTGTATTTTACTCTCTTTAGAATCTGCTGCCGACAACCAACTCCACAAGCTCATTAACCGTGTCGTTGGAAGCACTGAACTTGGCCGTCTCAATGTAACTCGTAGCCTTCTTGATTCCCAGGTTGAGCTGTGTGGTGATGGCACCGAGCTTGTTGAGCACGGCAACACGCTGCTGTGGGTCCGGTAATAGCTGCTCCAGCACGATGTTGAACTCATCTAGAGACTGGATGTTTGGTACAGCAATCTCACTGTCGAAGCAACTGAGAATGTCAAGCTGCTGGAGAACGCTGTATGACGAGGTGGTGGCAAGCACGAGCAAACGGCCTCCACCTGGTGGTGTGCGCGTCAAGTGCACACACAACGCCTGCAAGATGTTGTTGGAGAAGCGCGGACCGATAGGACTCCAGTCGATCAATCTCTCAATGTTGTCCACCACGAGCACGTTGAGCTTCGACTTGTACGCATCACGGAACATGTTGTCCAAATATGAGATCTTGGCGCTCTCAGACATGGACCCCATACCTTCTGGAGAAATGAGTCTCACGAGTGGGAATCCAGAGTCCAATGCAATCTTAGCAGCCAATGCAGTCTTACCAGAACCAGCTGGGCCATGCAACAAGACGCTCATCAACGTTTTTCTTGTGGATTCTCTGATCAATCTGGTACGGGACTGGCCAGCAGCGAGGATCTCGTCAATGCGTGGTGAGTAGTGGATCAAGCCACCTTGGAGACGGGTCTTCAAGTCATCTTCGCTGACACCGAAAGCTGGCTTCACCTCATCCAAAGCGGCGAGAAAGTGTGCTCTCGTAACCTGGATGTTCGTCATAGCCTTTGAGTCGATCTTCGTCTGACCGCCACCAATCTTGACAATCTCGTTGATGGCAAAAGATGTGGCACTTTTAACCAAACCTTCGATTTCAGCACCGGAGAAGTTCTTAGTCATAGCAGCCAACTCGGCAAAGTTCACATCCCTGGCGAGCTTACCGTTCTCTCTCATTTTCTTCGTCTGGATCTCAAAGATCTGAACACGACCCTCTTCATCTGGAAGATGGATCTCAACCTGCACCTCGAAACGACCAGGACGGAGCAAAGCGGAATCGATCAAGTCCAGACGATTGGTCATACCAATAACAAGAATGTTGTTCAACTGGTCAACACCATCCATCTTAGCCAAAAGTTGGTTGACAACGTTGTCACCAACACCAGTTCCATCACCTCTAGAGCCTCTCTGCTTGAACACGGAATCCAACTCATCGAAGATGATAATGTGCAAAGACGATTCATCACCCTTGGCCTTGTACTCAGCCTCTGCATCGACAAACAAGTTTCTGATGTTCTCCTCAGAAGAACCAACGTACTTGGACAAAATCTCAGGACCGTTGACAATCTTCGGCTCCTTAGCATTGAGCATCTTGCCGATTCTTCTAGCAATCAATGTCTTACCCGTACCTGGAGGACCAAAGAGCAACATACCTTTCACGTGTGAGATACCCAACTGCTCAACAACGGCTGGTGGGAAGATACGGGAGGCAAACGCACGTCTGAAAATCGTTGTGAACTCCTTGTCCAAACCACCCACACCCATATCCTCAAACTTGAAGTCAGATCTGAGTACGGCATCATTTCTTGGTCTCGTGACACTGGCCTTCATCTGCACCAATCCGTCTGGGCCCTTGAAGAAGTTCACCACAGACTGTGGGAGAAGTACACCCTTAGTCTGGATGCCTCTGTGCATTGGACCAGAGCTCTCAAGGTCTGTAATGTCAACAACCTGGATGGACTGCACTGTGAGTTCAAAGATCGAGCCCTTGAAGTCGAAGAAGAGCTTCTGGGTTGGAGAGAAAACTTGTCCTTTGAACTTCTCCTTCACGACATTAGCCATCTCATCCTGGTCAAACTTCGTAGACACAGCCTTGGCTTTGTTCTTAAACGAGATCTCAATGTTCATGGTGCCGATGTATGGCTGAGAGCCTGTTTCGCCCTTGATGTCATAAAGTCTTGCTCTGACACGGGAGTTCAAGGACAGCTCCGCCCACACACGCTGCGAGGCGTTGAGACCAATATGGCCCGGTGGAATGGCAGAGGAGTGTCTTGTGGTGAAAACGTAGAGACCATTGAGGATGATGTGGGCGTTATCCGGGAAATCTGCCGGGTTGATGGCCGCAACGTTAGCGAGGGCGTATGAGTTGTCTGGAGAGTTTGCTGGGACGAGCTCCACCTCTGGCGCCGGTGGCTTGGCCGGTCTTGAGTTATGGTTGATTCTGAATGGAAGACGATCCATTGTGTGTGCTGGCAGCTTCAGATGGGTACGTTGCGGGAAGAAAGGAACGCGTCGATGAGTGCCGCAGCCGAAGTAGTGGCGCTGCTACGTGTGAATTCCCGCGCCCGCCGCCCGCCGTGTTGATGGTGTCCGGGTGCTGCCTACGTGAAATGGCCGAATGCGGTAATTATTGTTTGGATCATGTATGTTACATGAGGTGAAGACTTTGTAGTTCAGATCAGTACGTACGTTAGTGCTTTTGTAGCTTACTGACCGCCTTCTCCTCCACCAGATACCAGCATAAGAACAACAAATGGCACAATGTACATCCAATACTTCTTCAAGAACGACTGCTCCTCCTATGGCTCTAGTTAGTATCAGTTATCTGCTTCTGCTGTGACGACAACTTACCTCTTCCTCTTCTGTAGCTCCAGGTGAAGCACCTTGGGCGTCTTGTGCCTTGGTCTTTGTCTTCTTGGTAATAGGGTTTGGCCCAGCACCTACTGGGCTTGTCTTCACCGTGAGGCCGGCCTCGTCAGCCTTCAGAAATGAGATGGAGACAAGACCACCAGCAGGCTTGTTATGAAGCACAACTTCATACCCAAGCTGTGGGCTCAATTTCTGGTCTGGAGTTAGTACTGAGAGCCTTGAGAAAGGGGGTAATTGACTATCCAACTCACGTCAACATAGGTGTAGCACTTGAATGCACCCTCAATCTCTGCACCGAGACAGTAGTCGCCTTCACCAACATCCAATGACTCTGGGACATCTATAATCTCAAGAGCCTCTCCAGATCGAAGCTCACCCAGCTTCAATATCGATTTGGTGTTCAAGTTCTGTGCCTGTAATGTGAGCGACTGGGCTGGCGTTGCACTTTGAGCAATGGCACAAAAGGCCAAGAACGATAGAAGTAAGTGGATGAGTGTGTTCATGGTGACAGTGAGATGTGATGATGCGATACTTGTTACTCCTCACTGAACTTTCGCCCATCACCAACTCCTCAAAGATGTCAAAAGCGGGAAAAGTCGTCCAGCTCCTCCCGCGCGTGCGGACACCAAACCCGAAAAAGGTGCCACCGCAGCGCTTCTTGTCAAGCTTTCCCAAGGTCACTCGCCACCCATTGGAATTGCTGGACGATCACCATAATGAAGATCCTCGCCATTGTCCTGTTGACACTGGCCACACGGGCTGATGCGATGTTCAGCGTCTACGACGACCTCTTCTCTTCGCCGAAGGTATGTGCCACCTCCTCGTGAACCCCTCTCGTTACATCAGTCCACTAACACTATCCACCAGTTCGTTGTGCGGTACGACTACGACAAGGACTACACCTTCACCGAGGCAGATTCTCTGATGAGCTCTCCAGATAACGAGACATACGAACTCATACAATCCCTTCAGGGACCACTGCTCTGCCATATTCCGTCCCTAGAACCCGAACCAAACGAGGGAGATCTCACCATTGACGACGATTTCAAATCCAGATTGAACTCTCTCTCAGTGACCATATCTCGCTCGCTAGAACACAAGTGTTTCTTCCACGCCCGTGGGTACTGGACATACGCCTTCTGTCACAACATCGAAGTGGCGCAGTTCAATGGTGATCCAAAGGGGTACCTGGAGAAGAAGCTCCACACGTACACCCTTGGCCGTCACGACCAGAAGATTGATTTCCCAAAGCTAGAGGCTCGTCAGGAAGGTGGGATCGTGTACTTGGCTCATACCATGGAAGATGGCTCTATCTGTGATGTCACTGGGAAACCGAGAACAGTGGAGATTCACTACGTGTGCGATCCAAGTGCCTCACAGGATGATACCGCGTCGTTGATGTGGGTGAAGGAGTACAGAACGTGCCAGTATCAAGCACAGGTTTCTGTGCCCGAGCTTTGCAATGAAGAGTTGTTGAAGCAGAGATCAGATCCGTATGAGGAAGTCACTTGTGCGAAAGTGGTTGATTCCAAACTGAGGGATGCCACCAGAGACGGCAAGAAGGTGTTCCCGGACCACAGAGAACGCATCAACCTGATTGACTATGACTTGTCGTATATTGAGAATGGGTTTTTCGTTGGGAAGTCCAAGAAGGAGCCGAATCAGCCATTTATCTTCATTGACAGTTCGCCTTCAGATAAGGTGTCCACGAGAATTGGTGAGTCTACTATGAAGTGGTTCCCAAAAAAGCTCATGGACGACAAGGCAATGGCTATGGAGCTCACGAGGAGACTGTACTTTAGGGTGAACGGCCAGATCTATGATAGATTGGGTAACTACATCTTCAGTGTATCGATGGATGCTACCAAGAACGAGGAAGGTCTACCCATCATGACGTTCACTTTTGACAGAGACATGGTTGTGACGCAGAACGTGGAGCTCCTGCCTGTCACCGAGCACGTTGCCACTGTTCAGGAGCTGGAACATATCCAGGAACTTCTTGCTGAGAAGCTTGCGGAGTTGGCTGGGCCTGAAGGAGATACAAAAGGGGACAACACGTTGGAGGAGCATTATGAAGACGCTCAGGGGGAGATGGTGCATGATGAGCTCTGAGTGCGTCTCACTACAAAGGATAAGTACCGTAACAAAATTGAATTCAAACGCCCAAAGGGATACTCAATCAGCCGATCGTAGCATCCATCATCAAAATAAAAACAAATAGGATGGAACAAAACCACTATAACAAGACAAAACTCTAAAATCACAAACCCATCTAACCGCAGTTTCGTATAACAACAAGACAAATCATTCAACCTCGCTGAACGACTTACCGGCCTGCACCAGCTGGTCGCTAATCTCCATCTTCACCTGCAACCCGCCATCCTCAACATCGTCGAAGTTCGTGTTCTCAGAGTCACCGACCCACAATCTAAGTTGTGCCAGCAGCGGCTCAATCACCTCGTCCAGCTCGGATCCGGAGGACAGCCACTCCTTAGGATACTTCTGCACAACCTTGAACATCGAGATGAACGACAGGATTGTGATCTCATCCTTGTGTGCCTTGATGTACTTGAGTAAAGCCCTACACTCTTCACGCTTTCCGGCACGGATGTACTTCAGCACGGAAGCGGCGGTGAGTGCGTTGGACAAGTCCTGAGTAAGCATCTTCTGGAACCTCGTGTCGATCTGGATCGATGATGATCTTCTCACAGGCGTCTGTGTGGCGGAAAGTGTATCGTCATCCTCATCTGCAACGTCTTCCTCATCCTCAGACATGTCAGAGACATCGTCGGAGTTCTCAGTGGCGTCAGCAGTGTCCTCCAATGGTGCAACAGCCTTCTCCTTAGGAGAGCTTGGCACGCTCGTGGCCTCGACATCTGACTGGTCAGAAGCGTAAACATCAGCATCCTGAACGTCGCTCTTCAGCGTCTCCACTGACAGCGACTCTGGGACAAGTGTGTCCGTGGACTGGAGAGCCTCTTCGTTGACAAGCTTGAGCACAGCGTCAACATACTTCTCATTGAGGATGGACTTGAACAACTTGATGCGGATCTGCACAATCGATCTCTCTGGGGCAAAGTGTTCAGCAAGGTTCAACAGGTCCCAAATTTCCTTCTTCATGTCCTTCAACTCCTCGTTGGCAAGCTTGGAGACAGCGCCCTGGTTGAATGTCAAATGAACATACTTCAGCAGCACCTCACGGAAGAGCTCGTTGGCTCTCAGACTAACGAGAAGGTTCTTGTAGTCGTAGTACACTCTCTGATCCTTCAAAATCAGGTCGTAGCCCTTGTCGTTGACACCTCTAGTACAGTTGAGATGGAGTGGCAAACCAGCAATAATGTTGTAGAATCTCTTGAACGACTCCGACTTTTGTCCATTCGCCGTCGAGAGCTCCTTGAAGAAATATCTCAAATTCGTCTGAGACACCTTCTGGTTGGAGATCTCCTTAATGCTATGTTGAACGACGGAGTTCATCTGCAAAAGGGCAGCCATATCAGAGTACGAGAGCAACAACTTGGCCAACACCATCTTACCAAACGACACCTCGAACGTTGGGTTGTAGGTATGGAGCTTAAGCAGAAGGTAAAGCACGGAGTAACAACACGATGTCTGCTGCTCGATACAGCCAATGAGTTCTCTGTTCAACAAGGCCGAGATCTCCACATCCGTCACATCCTTTCTCTTCTTCTGATCAACGGCAATGAACACGAGCTCCTTGAGTACAGTGTAGAAGGCCTTGATGTCCAAAGGCTTCTTCTTTGGCTTCTTAGCATCAGTGTTGTCAGAGTCAGACATCATATAGAACACAGAAGGCACAAAGATGTAGACACCAGCCATGGCTAGGAACATGAACTTGACCACGTTGAAGAACACGCTGAACTGTGGGAGACCCAAGATAGGGAATGCAGAGAGACCACGCTGATCGAATCCATCGCTACCGGCAAACATCTGCTGGCCCATCATAGTGGCCAAGCCACCCATGATAACCTTGCCAGGCATGCCCATGCCGTACTGTGGTTGTGGTTGTTGAGCAGAGACAACATTCACTGGCTGGCCTGCAAAGTCCTGTGCTGGCTGGAACTGTGAGAGACTCATCGACTGTGGAGGAGGAGTAGTGTACATCGACTGTGGTGGCACTTGCTGAGGCGGTACCTGTGGTTGTTGAAACTGTGGGTACATCTGGCCCTGTCCCTGAATCATCTGTCTGAGTCGTTGCGTCTCCATAAGAAGAGCGTGGTTCTTTCTCTCCAAGTGCTTGATGTACTCCGTGGCCTTTGTGAGAATGACACCCTTGTTCAGCTTCGAAGCAGGTGTAAGACCGTCGAGGTCATTTATCGTTGTGTCAGTGTGGCCGGCAGCCATTCTCAGAGCTGGAACAGCATCCCTGAGGTTGCCCAACTTGTCGTTGATGTTGGTTCGGTACTTCTTCTCGATGATGTTGTGTGAGGATCTGTCCTTCTTGGATGGTTTGGAGATCCTGTTCTTGGAGGAATTTGGTGGCGAGGTCTTGAACGACTCTGGAGACGAGTCCTGTTCCGTCTTGATCTCCCGGGTCGTGTAACCCTGTTGGTGGGTCTGTGAAGAGCTCATGTCATCGCTCTGATAGGAGGAGCCCGAAGCCGGGCCATCCGAATATGACATACCAAAGGTCTGACCAGCAAACTCGTCCGAGTTGAACCCATTCTGTTGGGATGTTGCCTGTGGTTGTTCATTCCCAGTATCAAAAGTAAGGAACTCATCAGCCTGGATATCCTTGCCGCTCTCCTCAGACCCGCCGAAAGTGTCCCATGAGTCAACACCAAACAAGTTCTGATTGTCTGGAGAAAGTCCGTAAGAGGAGCTCTTACCGCTGATGTTGGAGAGATCTGTAGGCGACAGCGTCGGCACCGATGAACTTGACAGGGAGGCGAGCAGGGCGTCTGTGTCCTCAAAGGAATACGGCTCCGTCATTGGTGGCGTACGTCTGTGTGTGTGAATGGTACGAAGGTGTCGGGTAGAGCCTTTCGGGCAGTTAAGGTGGTGCTGCTCGTGGCCGTGTTGGTGATACTTCTGTCGATTTCAGATGGAAGCAAAGTGGCTGCCTTCGTGCGCTCTGGTCTTCAAAACTTGCAAGAGCTGGTGGTGAAGGGTGTATACTGGCTTGTCTGAAGGGGCTGTGACGAGTTCAGTCTGTGTCAGAGTGATACAGGAATTGCGGACGAGCGATAGTGTGTGTTGAGGTTGTTCGAAAGTGATTGCGAGGGACAAAAAAAGAGGTCAAGGCCCGTTGTGAGTTTACCCGGTTCCGCGAACTTCTCGCAGCTTTTTTTGGTTGTTTCTTTTTGGCGGGTGCCGGGCGCCAGGCGGCGCAATTTGTCGTAGCCAGTTGCCGGTTTGGGCTGCAGTTGCGAAAGCGTTCCTGCACGCTCGCGTCAGCAGCTGCTGGGTAACCCAGAGGTGATTTTTGCCTAATCACGCTTATAATGCCCTTGGTCTCTGCCTCTTCTATCACTCTATTAATGAGCTCTGAGTTTTCTCTATTCCAAAGCAAGGTTTAGTGAAGCTTCTAGCCCAGTGGGGGTCCAAATGACCAACTTTGAAGAGGACGGTCGCGCGCATTATGGCGTCCGTGGCTCGCGTTCTGGGCCGATTTCTATGGGGAACCGGTTAAGATCACGCACAGAGCTGCCTTCAGGTGCATGACTTCGGCGCGATACATTATTGTGTTTGCGCCAAAAGGCGCAGCGTTGAGGACGCTCGGTCGTCTCTTCTGTTTGTCGAGCCTGCTCACTGCGTCCATGTCATACCGAAACTCGGTGTAGCATTACTGGTTCGCCCTTGCGTGTCGCATATGTGTCTTTCTTCGCTTGTGAAGCGGCGCGGTGGGGTGGGGTTTGAAGGTTGGGGAGGTGAGCCCGCGACAACCTTCTTCGATCACCGCCCCTATCGTTGTCTGGCTGTGGATACTAATCCTGGAAGGGTAGATCCTGGTGAGACAGAGTGGCTGAATACCTGGACGTCAGTGGCAGAAATGCATCCTCTTGCCTGGAGATTGGCGAACCTCGCGGTAGCGGAAAGTGGGCGATAGGTAGCAAAAATTTGTGGTTGGGCTCTGCTGGCGGGCACCAGATATGAACCGCTCTCCACCAGCCCATGGAAGATCGTGGAATCTAGACCGTGAGGCCCAGTGGGAGCGCAGCACACTGCTAGACACCACCTCCGATGAACTCCTCACCGTCATCTCCACGGTGGACTAAAAGTGTTGCTGTGTATGCCGAGCTGTGCACTATCAGACAACGTGTTTGTGGGGTAAGAAAGATCTCACCTGTCTGTGCCCCGCTAGACTCAAGTTTAGGCCAACTGTGACCACGGAGACGTCATGGCTCATTATCGTCAATCGCACGCCGCGCCCCTGGAAACTTGGTGTGTCTCGGCATCACTCATATCCCGTGTCTGCACGCATCAGATATCTATGCACCCACGTCATTGGCAGGCTCTGGGTACGCTATAGGTAGTCAGTAGTTGGGCGTGGGGGTTGGTTCTGAGACAACGTCAAGCACCAGCACTTCCTTCCACGAGGTTCCATTGTTCAGAAGCCCGGTATTTCCTTTGAAGAGCGATATACAAATCTCTCGTTATGAGCCCGGACAATTTGCAGCTTGCAACGGCGACGCTCCGAAAACCGTCGCGTCATCAGATCTCATCCCACCGGCTTTCCAATCCCAGAATCACCACGCCCGGTGATTATGCCAGGGGTATCTACGAGGTACGATTATGACGAGCTGTGTCGGGAGTGTCCCTATATCGCACCTTTTTGGCAGGATGGGAAGTATGACTACTCGTACGAGGGACAGTGTCAACTGACCAGGGCCATTTTCCATCATCATGGTATCGAGGTGCATATCCAGCCAGGAAGGCTGATACCCGCTGTTCCATCCAGGATCGGGTACCTGAATCTAGTGGAAAAGGTGTTAAGCGAGTCCCGTGTGGTGAGTGGAGTTGATGACAAAGTTAGAGGGCTGGATGTTGGTACCGGTTGTTATGGGGTCTATGCCTTACTCGGCACTAAGCTATTTGGATGGGAAATGGTGGGTGTTGATATCGATCCTCACGCTGTGGAGTGTGTGCAGAAGATCATTGATTCGAACGGTCTCGAGAACGTGGAAGTACGACAAGGTGATGGGATTGTCGAGGGGGAGTTTGATTTTGTCTGTTGCAATCCACCATTTTACGAGAGTGTGGATGACTTGAAGTCACGCCAGGAGAATAAGGGGGAGTTGAACAGGGACGCAGTCGTTGGTTCCGAGACAGAACTTGTGTGTGAAGGCGGAGAAGTTGGATTTGTCAAGAAATTGATCCAGCAGAGCATTGAGAAGCAGAGTGAGAAGCAGACTTGGTACTCCTCGCTTCTGGCTATCAAATCCTCCGTGCAACAAGTTATTGACTTTCTCCTTGAACAGAAGATTGAGAACTTCAATGTTCAAGAGTATCAGTTTGGAAACACACGGCGGTGGATCATGTTCTGGACTTTTGGGAAATACCGCAGCCACGTCTACACTCAGAAGTTCTTCAAAAACATACCCGTCACTGTGGTGGAGGGGAGATACAACTTGACCAAGGTTAAGGAGGTCTTGGATAAGTTACCTGTCGAAGTGGAAGAAGAAGACCACGAACTTCGGGTGACAATCCCTGGGATTGTATGGTCCAGAGCTTATCGGAGAAACCCAGGTTGTATGGTCAAGTCCAAACATATCTTCGTCATCGCTCAGAACTACATCCATTGGCTCTATGGCGATAACTCCAGAACGTTTCAAAGCTTCCAAATGTATATCAAAAGTAATCTAAAATCTTAGTTCTTTACCTCTTCTGGCTCGATAAAACCTGGCAACTTCTTGATGATACGAGCAGGGACACCAGCGATAACACAGTTGGATGGGATGTTCTTCCCACCTGGGACCACGGAATTAGCACCAATAGTGACACCATCACCGATAACCACGCCTTGACAGATCGTGACGCCCGAACCGATCCAAACATTGTCCCCAATCGTCACCTCTCTGGACCATTCAACCACTTTCTCGCACCTCTCCACCGGGTCCACAGGGTGTGTGGCACAGGTGATGGTGACGTTTGGCCCGATGAAACACATCTTTCCGATCTTGACAATGGATCCATCAAGGATGGTCAAGTTGAAGTTGGAGTAGAAGCCATCGCCAATGGAAATGTTGAACCCGTAATCAACGTTGAAGGGCGGTTCGAGATACGCACGCTCACCGACATACCCAAACACGGTCTTGATGTATGCGAACCGCTCATCCATGAACTCCTGCTCGGACTTGCCCTCAATCGAGATGTCTCCGTATCTTCTGGCCCTCTCGTGGCGCACCAAACGTGCCATGTTCAGCTCGGGAGCCCAGCAGTTGTATGGCATCCCTGAGATCATGCGCTCGTAGTCGTCGGAGCCCTTTGGGACACCCTCGAGGTTTGCGTACGCGTACTCGATGAGCTCAGTGTTCTTCTCAAATCTCTGTGCCATTGGATTGTGATCAGCTGGAAATTGTTAGCTGAGGGACGTTGTTGTCGTTGTAATTTTGGACTCGACAAATCTCTGCTGTCAAAGGGCTTGCTATCGTCCGGGGTTGCAGCGAGAATTGACCCAATCGGGTAATACCTCCATCGGACGTGTGCTGGGAAAACTGTGTCACTCTCTACGCTGGTTCTATGCAATCGGTTCATTCAAGCACCAACCTGCTTCTCCATCTCGAGCCTGTTGGCTATGCTCTCCCTGAGTGCCTGGAACGGCGACTTCTTGAACTTCTCATCCTTGAGCACGGCGCCGAATCTCTGTCTCTCCTTCTCCTCGATAATCTTCTTACCCTTCTTTGTCTTTGTGCTTGGTTCGTTCTTTGGTTTTTGCGAGTCGGCGATGTACTTCTTGGCGTCGACCAGGTTGATGGTCTCCTTGCCCACCTCCTCTTCTAATGTCGTGAGAAGTTCCTGCATCTTCGGCTTGAGCTCATCTTTCTGTTTGCGCTTGCGTCTGCGCAGCGAGGACTTGGAGACACCGTCGTTCTGGGACGTGAGTTTTGTGAGCAACTGCTGATGTTTCTTCTGGAGCTTGTCACGCTTGGTATCCTTGTGTGCGTGGAGGAAGGCCTGTGGGTCTTCTGGGAGGTCGATGGCCTGTCTTGAGGATGAGGACTTTGCGGAGGCCTTAGCGACCTTGGATCTGAGTTGGGTTCTCTTTGCCTGTGCAAGGGGTTAGTATGTAGTCATATGAGACCCTTAGCGCACTCCACTCACCATCTTATCCTCTGAATAAACCTATTTGCTCTCCATATGAGAACAGCCTCCCAGCTGACGTAAACGACCCCCGTCAACTGAAAAATTCGCGGGCGCATCACCGGTGGCCTGAAAATTTGAGCGCCAGGGCCAATTCTCGACGCCACCGCCAGCAGTCCGGGGACACCGCACACGCCGCCCACCTCCAGAAAATGTCCAAGGTCACTGCCATCGTCGCCACCATCGGCGCTGTCGCCCTGGGTTACGCCGTCTACTTCGACTACGCGCGCCGCAACAACAAGGAGTTCAGAAGAAAGCTCAAGCAGTCCCGCAAGGCCCAGCAGGAGCAGCTCGCACAGCAGGAGTCTCAGGCCAAGCAGGTCAAGGTCCAGGCCGTGGACGAGATGCTCAGACAGTCGCTCGCTGAGGACCCAATCCCAACAGAGACTGCTGAGAAGGAGCAGTACTTCATGACCCAGGTGACCCTCGGTGAGCAGCTCGCCGCCGTGCCGGGCAACGAGATCAAGTCTGCCCTGTGCTTCTACAGAGCCCTCGCCGTGTATCCAAACCCTACAGACATCCTCAGCGTGTACTCCAAGTCCGTGCCGCAGGAGATCTACGAGTACATCATCATGATGATGGCCATGGAGCCGCCATCGAGCATTGCCTCCTTCCTCGGCAGCGACGCTGCTGGTGTCAGTGCGCAATTGGACGAGGAGCAGGATTGAGATGCCCCCCTACTCCCAGGTGGACTTTGTACATATAACTCAGACGACTTCGAAATTCTCAACGATATTCTACGCTTTTTTGTATGTGGTGTTGTAGAAATGCCGGCTATGTAGTTATGGGTCAAACGACACCTCAACGTTTATCCTCTCAATCACAAAGGTAAAGCCTACAATTGAGTTTGCTCAGTCGTCAAAAGTGTGTATGTACAAAGAGAAAGTGTGTGTCCATTATTGAGAGGACGTACGCCGAAGATCAGAGGACTCTTGTCTCTGCTCACTTGCGGAGAAGACCCTTGACAAGGACCAACCCGTACCCGGAGAGGGCGAGGAAGTTCAGCATGTTGAAGCCAAGAGACATACCGTGCATCTTACCAAACTGCTTTGTCAAACGAGTGTGCTCCTCAGTGCCCTCCTGACCAGCAGCCTCGAGCTCCATACGGTCCTCCTTGATCTTCTTGGTCACCGGAAGCAGCCACCACTTGTTAGCGGCACCTCCGAGCACTGCGATTCCCAAGGCGACGAGACCGGCAGTTGGAATGGTGTATGGGGCAGTGGCACCGACGAGGATTGGACACAGCGTCTGGGCCAGGAAGAAGTGTGGGAACACCTTGTTCTGCAGGGCGCCGAACTCCTTGCGAGGAAGCGTCTTGAAAGCGATCGGAGAGGCAACGTAGGAATAGTACCCGGAGCCGCCCCAGATGGCGGCCCAGGCGTACATGTGAACGGCAGGGAGGATGATGGACATTGTTCGGGTTGTACTGTGCTAATGTGTGGGGAGGGGAGAGAAGGGAAAGCGGCAAAAAGATCACCAGTTTTGCCGGTGGGGGCGGGCCCACCCACAGGCTTTATAGAAAAAATCGCGTACGGGAAGCTCCCCACTCATCCCAACACCACTTGACTCCGCCATCGAACCACCTTATCACCGAAATGTCCAAGGTCAACTCTGTCATCTCCCTGCTCAGGTCCCTGGCCCCGCACCGCCTCGTGACGGGCAATCAGTCAGGAGACCTCGACTCCATCATCTCTGCCATCGCATACTCGTACTTCTCCCACCAGCACAACGAGCACTGTCTCCCCTTCCTCAACTTCTCCAAGAGTGAGCTTCAGGCTCGCAAGGACGTTCTTTTGGCTTTTGAGCAGTCCGGCATCGATCACAAGCTATTGTATTATACCGATGACCTGCCACATCTCGATATCAATGAGCTGATCCTCGTGGACCACAATTCCCCTCAGGGACAGATCTCAAAGTTACAATGCCCCGTCGTGGGCATCATTGACCATCATGAAGATGAAGGTTTGTTCACTGATGCTCAGCCAAGAATTATTGAGAAGGCTGGGAGTTGTTCCAGTCTTGTTGCCAAGTACTGGCTCGGTAGAGGCTCAGTCCTAGACACGGAGATCACGAGGCTCTTGCTTGCTCCATTGGTGGTTGACACGAGGAACTTGACTTCAAGAGTGGAGACTACAGACGTCGAAGTGGTGGAGCAGTATCGTCAAGCAGCACCTGAGATCATCATTGGTACGTGGTTTGAACAGTTGCAGGAGGCTAAAGAGGACATCTCGGATCTCAGTGCCCTGGACATCTTGAAAAAGGACTACAAGCTCTTCGTGATGGGTGTCGGGACTGCAGAGATTGACAAGTCCATTGGCTTTAGCTCCATTGTCAAGCCATTTGACTGGTTGCTAAAGACGCACACGGATTTCACAAGCCAGATGAGAACATACCTCGAGAAATCAAACCTCGATGCATTGGTGATCATGACCTCTTTTGAACGCGAGGGTCAATTCTCCAGGGAGTTGGCCATAATGACTAAGGACTCCGCGGATGAGATGTTGGTCAATTTGGCCCTGGAGAAGTATCTCGCTGAAGAGCTGGAGTTAGAGGAGAACGCATTGAGCAGTGACACGTTGAAGATCTACAACCAGAAGAACATCAAGGCCAGCAGAAAGCAGGTTGCCCCAGCATTGAAGAAGGCACTAGAGAGACTTTGAACCCACGACTTTGTATATTTGTTTGAGTGGGAAACCTGGGCTTGGTCCCACCATGAATACACCTTCGTAGAATGGATCAAGAAAGCAAGACAATGCCCTCAATCCCCTTAAGAAAAAAAAAAAAAAAAAAAAAAAAAAAAAAAAAAAAAAAAGAAAAAAAAAAGTGAAAAGGGAGAATGGTCTTTGATAAGTAAAGATTTTTCTAGCTTCCGTTGTGGACCTCAATCAGTTTATCGACTTCATCTCTTCGACTTCCCGGTGGGCCCTAAATTGTGCCTGATATTGAACAGCGGAGAAAGAACGTGAATCGCATCCTCCGTAGTTAAACGACGGAACCAAAACTACTTCAGGGGCGATTCCAGAGAGCAAAGTTCAAACTCACAGCATGTTGCATCCCAAACTGGCCGATATGTGTCTGTGTTTGAGCCCCGATGCAACATATCAGCACCTCCATCAGTTCTTCTGTATTCGTTGTCGTGATCAATGGCCTCTTGGGCCTCGTGTCGTGTGCATACCAACGTCTTCCCGCATCCGGAGTGGTTGCGAAGCCCTGATGGTCCCCAGGCTGAAACGTCAACAAAACACCGTTGACACATAGCGTGTTTCTGGGCTTGGTTTCATGTTTCAGTGGCTATGTTGTATATAAAGCAGGTGTGATAAAGTTCCCTGGTGGATGCCTCTTTTCCCACCTCTTGTATAGTGTCCCAATCCAACCCACCCAAGATGATGCTCGCTACTGCCTGGTTCTTCCTCAAACGTATGCCCCGGATCTTCATCCTGATCCTCCTCTTCATCTCCATTTTCTTACTCGCTTTCTTACTGTTGGGATGTTCTACGGAGAGTTCAGTGTATTCTTCAATCTACCTGATTCGCTATTCCTTCAACGAGTCCTCGCCAATCTACTCTCTTATCAAGAAGTCATTCACATCGAAGAACTTGACAGGGTACGAAGAAATGGAAGTGTTTGCCGGCTACCTCGCTCTTTGTATCTCCGTGGACGATGACAAGAGCTGTACCTCGAGATCGGAGCTTTCGTCTTCGTCGTACTCATCCTCGACCAGCGTGAGCGTGTACACTGTGAACTCAAACTCGAGCTCCACAACACTCGACCTCCTCTCCCTGGGTTCAGACTTCAGCAACGACATCGTACACCCATACGTCCTTATTGCCACAATCATCCTCACCATCATCCTCTTCCTCACTGTCCTGTACGCCGTCATCCCAGGTCTGCCAGTCAAACACATCATCACCAAGTTCAACCTCGTCCTTGCACCGATCCTTGCCCTCATCTGGGGATTGGGCGCCATGTGGAGCCACGTTGCCGCAGATGCGGGAGAGAGTCTCGTCGAGAGTGCCAGTATGGGCATCGTCCAGGCCCATGTCGGATCAAAGGCTTCGGCGTTGACTTGGACTCCGTTTACGTTCTTGTGTATGGTGGCCGTTGGTATCGTTGCGTTGTATTTGAGGGATATGCATCGTGCTCTTGATGCGGTGGACCCCAAGGTTTAAATCTTCTGCAATATCCAGGTCACAATCTTCTCGCATGTTCTTGTAGGGAGGTCTTTCAGTCTCATGGGAGAATAGTCTCCTGCGATGGAGAAACCGTGTGGTGTATCTGGTGGTAGCTTCATCTGTGTGAATTTGTAAAGATTCTTGTTAGCCTTGGTCTTGAAGTCGGTTTCAAGTTTGGTGATGTCCTCCTCTGAGTAGAACGAGTCGGCGGTACCCATGATCAGAAATGTTGGGACCTTGAGGACTCTGGTGATCTCCATGGGCATGTAGATTGGATGGACGAGCACGACGCTCCTGATCACGTCACTCTCCTCCTCGACGGCGAGTCTGGCAGCCACGTTCGCACCAAATGAGAATCCCACCACAACAGCGTACTTCACGCCATGTGTTTTCAGGAGTTCATTCATGGCATCCTGTACAGCGACCCAGTTCGATGTCGTCTGGAAGCGGCCCTGTTCTTCATCAAACACCCCAAATACTGAGTGACTTTGCAGCCAAAAGTTTCTCTTAACAGCCACTGTGAGGTCCAGTGTGAGACTCTTCAACTTCCCAAAGAACGAGTCATCAGCCTCCTCGTCTTCCTCCTCGCCCTGGTCTCCCTGTGTATCGGTGAGCGGGTCATCGAAGTAGACATCCAACACCACAGTGACACATCCGGTGCGCGTGGCATACGCGTCAGCCAACTTCTGGTTGTTCTCACTTAGTCCGCGGGAGTTGGGCACGATAACAACCATGCTCTGCTCCTTCGTAGCCAGTTCATACTCAACACGGCCGTAGTTGTCCAGGGTATTTTCCGAGTTGTTGGTATCCGCCGTCGCTGGATACGTCAGGTACACTGAGGCCTGTGACTGCTTGAGCTTGAAAGTGTGTCCGCGCGGGGTCTGGATGTTCACAGTTCGAATCGAGCTGTGTCTGGACCTCTGCTCGAGTGGTGATGATGGCTTAAGTGACTGTGCACTCAGCAGGTCGTCGAATGACCCATCAAAGTCGAAGCTTGTGTCCAATTGGAGCGAGCCGGAAGGGAGTGCCATGTTTGAGATATCGCCCTCCATGTCGTCTATGCTTGCGAGGGACGCGTCGAAGTTGGAGAAGGCCTTCGGATAGGCTGACTTTGGAGCAGAGACGTCCTTCATCTGTGGTGTTTTCAGTGGGGGTTGAGAGTATTTGCCTGGGAGATAGATGCAACGCTGTTCCTTGTTTACACCGGGCTGTACTTTTCCCCTGCTGATCCCCACCCCCAAGCACCCGAGCC
>JAJMKQ010000061.1:0-25558 GCA_030569395.1 Petasospora rhodanensis
CAAGCGTTTCAGACCAGGTCGTCTGATCGTGTTCAAGGACGCCAAGGGAGACTCTCGTATGGGTTTCATCGTCAAGGAGAACAAGATGGCCAAGGTGACCTCGTTTACTGTACTGTGCTTCAACGCTGGTAAGAAGGTTGAGAACGCTGACTCTCCAAACCATCTGCCATACATCCCACAGATCCCAGGTTACATCTCTTCCAACTTCGCCAAGATGAAGTTTGAAGGTGATTTGCACGTCCGTGATGTGCCGCTGTCACAGATAGAGATTGTGGCCAGAGCCGGTGCCAATGCCATGCTGAACGATGTGCTCAAGGGCAACACTGAGGAGATCCAGAAGCTCGCTAATAACATCCAGCTGTTGTTGAGATTCCAGCATAAGCTCGAGGAGGTGGACTGGCTGGGTATCCAGAGTGTGAAGATGTTTGAGCTGACTGCACAGAGAGGCAGACTCATCAACGAGATTGCTCGCAGTCCTTGCATCAAGAGCCCTGACTTCCGCTACTACTACAACGCCCTGTTCCAGAAGTACCAGATCCAGGAACAGATCAACCATTTCAAGTCGTTGATCTCTGACGAGAACTTGGAGCTCTTGCCAGACTACGAGCAGAGATTACAGGTGTTGAAGGAGTTGGAGTTTGTTGACAAGAACTTGAACGTGATGCTCAAGGGACGTGTTGCCTGTGAGATCAACAGTGGTTGGGAGCTCGTACTCACGGAGCTGGTGTTGGACAACTTCTTGGCTGACTTTGAGCCTGAGGAGATTGTTGCCCTGTTGTCCGCCTTTGTCTACGAGGGTAAGACCTCTGATGAGGAGGAGCCAAAGATCACACCAAGATTGGAGAGAGGCAAGGAGAGAATCCAGGAGATTGTTGGTAACATGATGGATGTGTTTGTCAAGTACCAGGTGACGATGACTTCAGAGGAGCATGACTTCCTTGAGAGAAAGAGATTTGCTCTTGTCAACGTTGTCTACGAGTGGGCCAGAGGAATGACTTTCAAGGAGATCATGGAGCTGAGTGTCGAAGCTGAAGGTACGATTGTCAGAGTGATCACCAGATTGGACGAAGTCTGTCGTGAAGTCAAGTCCGCTGCCATGATTATCGGTGACTCTGCACTCCACTCCAAGATGGCCGAGGCACAGGAGAAGATCAAAAGGGACATCGTCTTTGCCGCTTCTCTCTACTTGTAATCTCATCTGTATAGATCATGCATTTCACGTGTCATTAAAACCTCATTAGATCATTACTTCTTCAATGCGAGTTGGAACAAGCCCTCTTGGCCTTGTATCACCCTCTCCAAAACCCACTTCTCCGCCACGTCCTTACCCAACTGTGTACTAACAAGTCCCAGGAGCGTGTAAAAAGCCTTACGTGTAGACTCTGTAGGTTTTGACCCTGTCAGAACAAGATTCTTCGAAAACCCTGTGGATGCGATGTAATGCGTCAGCTTTGAAGGCTTGATGAACCTGCGGAACAGTTCACTCTCCACAATTCCAACGGCGTCATCAGAGACCTTCGATGCATAGTCAAGCATAAACTTCGTTCTCACGGATGTGAGCAGTGTGAAACCGACTTTCTCAAGAGCTTCGGTGTCCATTAGTTGTGTTGTATCGTTCATGTTGATGTTAATGGAGGATGATCTATCTGGGTACACCACAGAAAGGAGGGCATCAGTCTGGAGTTTCAGCGGGTGGATGAACTTTTGGATCCCTTCCACTTTCTTGGTCGTTGATTGCTTGGGCAGAGGAAGGTCGGGCGATGTGTGGAGCTCTTCTTCTTCAGAGATGCGATACGGGATGACCAGGCGGTGTGTGTAGTTGATGTTAAGCGCTAGCGACTGGTAGCCTCTGAGCAGCCGGGGTATGCTCCTTGTGTGTCTTATGAGGCTGGATGGTGTCATTTCAGGGATTCTCTGTGCTCTGTGGCGGTGTTGTTGTGGTGGGTGGACAGCCTGAAAACATTACAAAAGTGCCGCTTCGGATTGGCCCAAAAGAAATTCACGGGCGATGGAGTGTGCGTACCAGAAGTGTTGCGCTAACCGGGTTATGAGCCCTGTGGCCTGTTTTCTCATACATTAAGCGCATTCTCCAGGTTTGAAAGAAGCTGGTTCCTTTGTTGTTGGACAAGTCAGTCTCTTGGTGTTGGAAGTGCTCTTATGAAACAGATCAAAACGAAGAGATCAGCTTAATAAAGATTTTTGTAAACCACAGTTCTCAAGAACGACATCGTCTCGACTCTGTTATTTCAGTGAGCACCAAACATACCAAATTAGCCACGACCAGACCACCAATCCTACATCAGATCCAGTCAATGTGTATGAGTAGTGTTTCGTTATGCTATTGTACAAATCCAGCTTCCACTGCCAACATATCCATTAAGCAGCTCTAATTCTGAGAACAAAGTTCACCACGACAGCAATAAGGAGGAACAAACAGAGCATCGTTGGACCAAATCTGTCATCGTATGGCCCTGAGCCTCTTTTTCTGATAGCGATCGCTCTCCAGTGATACGTTATAAGTGCGTAAACCATTGTGGCCATGGCGACGAATGTGAAGAGACCGGCACTGACACGGCCAACCTTGTCGCCAAAGTTCAGGAGACCGACACCGAGACCACCGAGCACGACGGTGAAGTTGAGCCATGAGAGGAACGTACGCTCGTTGGCGAAGAACACTTTTGGTTCCACTCTGGTTGGAAGAGCGATTCTCTTGCCTGTGTTGAGAAGGTTAGTAGTCTGTGCTTGTTTGTACTGGGATTGATAAGAGTCGTTGAGGGCTGTGTGAAGTGCTTTCCCATAAGCTCATGCTCTCGGATAACAGAGAAGAAGGACTCTTATTGACGGAGGTGATCCCAGGTAATCTTCAAAACAGAGAGATGTGTCGAATGTCCATCTGATAAGCAGCACAGCCCAGCTGTCTCTTGCCCTTCCGTACGGCACATACCTGGTGTTCTCTGTAAGAGTGGAGCTGAGGACATGGTGGTGAATGTGTGATTGGTGTTACTGTGAATTCGTCTGACGGTTGTGCAAGCGAGTAGTCCGAAGCTGAAGAGCTGAGTTTGGGTGCTGCTTCTTCCATCGAATCTGCTGCTTCGAAAGGGCCGCACGTGGGGAGAATTTCGCGAACTATTTTAGGGCCGAAAATTAAATGTCCGAAACGGGTAATTACCTAATGGGGAGACACCCTTTTTGTATGCGGTTACAACGTACTACAAGCTGGTTTAACCAAAAAAAATGCAAATGAATTTTTTTTAAACTTATACCGTATACCCCATTAATCCCCAAGACATTACAATTCAACAACGTACTTCTCGTTAGAAGCTCCCAGCGCTTCCAAGTCCTCCAAGCCTTTGAGAATGCCATCAATGCCGTTGTACAATCTGATGTTCTTCTGTGGGAGGATCTCTTCAGACTCCAAAAGCTCCAAAGTTCTCTCAACGAGTCTCTGGCCATGCTCAATGTCCTCGTGGAACTTCTTTATGAGCACGGATCTCACGGAGATGCCCTCGAGCAACTCAGCTGGCGTAGTCTTGGATGGTGTGGCAACAACGGCAACGAGCTTCTTTTCCTCCTTGGACTCCTTGTCCTTGCTCAAGTTCAACAACTCAACAACAATGTCTGTGGTCTCTCTGCCAACAACGTCAACAGCATCCTGGATACCCTCTGGGGCAATCTCACTCAGCTCCTTCTTCAACTCCTCCTTGTCTTTAAATCTATCAAGCACATGCGTAGCACCAATCTTCTTCAAGAACTCATCATGCTTCGACGATGACACAGCAATGACCTTCTCGTATCCGGCAACCTTAGCCAACTGGATGACATATGAGCCAACACCACTCGAGCCACCCCAAACGAGTAGGCTCTTTCTATCCTTCTTTTCAGTCTTTGTGAACAACCCGCTCTCCAACTCTTCAAGCACAGAAGAGGCAGTAACAAGACCAACACCAATACCACCACACTCCTTCAAGCCAACGTTCTGTGGCTTCTTCCACACAAGTCTGCCGTCAAAGACGGTGTACTCCTGGAAAGTTGATGTCTTCAACTCTCTGTACGATGTAGAAACCATGAACACCTCGTCACCAACTTCGAGGCCCTTCACATCCTCACCAACAGCCTTCACGATACCACTGGACTCACGGCCCTGGATCCATGGGAAGGAGTAGACACCGAAACGATACTTCTTGCCCTTCCAATCAATAGGATTAAGGCCAATGTACTTGTTCTCGATGAGCACCTCGTGGGCCTCGATGGAGGGCACGGCAAGGGTCTTGAGCACTGTGAATGGTTCTTCGAAGGATGTGATCACGAGTGCGGATTGCTCGGTTGGCAGTGTGAGTTGTGTCTTCACCTCTGGCACTGTGGAGATTCTGCGACGCTTCTTCTGTTGTGGCTCGGCATCGGATTCCTCGGATGATGATGTGTTGCTGGACTCGTCAAACTTGTCCTCGAGCTGCTCCTGCTCGCCATCAGTGGAAGAGGTGGAGCTCACAGAGGTGACACTGAGCGAACGCTCCTCATGGACGAGTTTTCTCTTGAGCGACTGTGGCGCTTGGAGCTCGATCTTGACGGTCTGTTCCTGAACTTCCTGTGTCATCTTTGTGGGTATGTGTGTGTGTGCTGTGTTGTGTGGTATGGAAAGAGGTCCCTGGTCCAGTTGCAACAAGCAACCAGCAACCAGGCAGCAGCAGCAGCGGCGGCGGCGGAGGGCTTTATAAGGCCCTTGCGGAAGCCATGGCCCACACTTTTCACGTCAACCGCAGCTGTGGCACCCTAATCGCATGCCCCAGTCCGGTCAACTTGTCGCCAGCGAGCGCCACACGCGCCACGGGCCAGGCTCCGGATCGGGAAGCTCAGGCGGAGCGCGAAGTGTGGCGCGGCCGCTTTGGGAAGGTCGGCCGAGGCTTGGATGCCCGCTTTTGGAAGTGTGGAGTGTGTGGAGCGCTGTCTTCGCTTGCGTGGCTGCTGGGGGCAGTTTGCTCCGTCCGGAGGGCCCGTCTTATACGTCGAGAGATCCGATTTGTCATGTTGACAGCGGGGCGCAGGATGTGTCAAACAGTGGTGGACGTGCTTTGTGGTGGCGGATATACACAGCGATTACAGACCCTGTTCTCTCATGAACTCCATCTCCGCTTCATACTCGTCCTCGTAGTTGTCCTGTTCAAACTCTGCCATGTCTGGCTCAGTGACAGATGTGTCTCCGGCAGCAGCAGGAGCGGCAGCTGGCTTCTTCTTATCAAGCACAGCAAGGAAATCGTCGTCGTCATCATCGTCAAAGTCGTCATCAAAGCCATCCGTCTGGCCTGTTCCCTGTGCAGATGTGGTATTGTTTTGTGTCGCCGTAGATGCATCTTCTGGCCGTGTGACGGCTGGTAATGGAGATGTTGTATGCATTTGTGATGTAGTCGAAGCCTGTGTGGCCAGCGCGTGCTCCTTAGCCGCATTTCTCACGCTCTCTTCGTCCAGCTGTGCTCTGGCGAGGAACTGTTGTTCGAACAAGTAGTCTTCATCCTCCTGTGCATCGGTGCTGGTGACCCTGGTATCTTGCTGCTGCCTCTCCGTCTCACCAGGGAGCATAATGTCCGTTGTTGGCACAAAGTTCTCTCTGAAGTCCTCGTCTCTTCTTGCTCCAGCGTCTTCGTCCATATACTGATGTCTCAAAAGCTTGACGCTGCGCTGTGTCCCCGCTGTGGCGCACATCTCCAAGAAATCCTTGAACTTGGACTTCGGAAAGAGGTTGTGTCCCCAGATCTGATAGAAGCTCAGGAAGTTTGTCAAGTTCTTGTACTCATCCTTGTGATTCATCGTCTTTCTCACTCTCTTCTGTGCCGATTTGCGGACGTAGGGCAGACCACGGACACTGGTGAGATGGTGGTCCTTCACGTGTCGAGACCGTGATTGCTTCGGCACTGGCGGCACTGGAACCTCGTCGGCGTTGAAGTTGAGACCGAGAACGTCGTCCACATCGTTGAAGCTCGTCTCTTCCTGTGACATGGCTGTGTTTGGTTCTTGTGGGCTCCGCCTGCCGATGATGTTTTGGATCTTCTTTGAACGCGTCGCACAAAGAAAAGTTCACGCGTCGCTCATCGAACGAGTTCGCGGTCGCGAAACTTTCCCGATTCATTTATTGGTAGGGGCACTCGTACGATGATCTCGGGGTGGGTGCTTGGTGTGTTACAAGAAGTGAGTCAAAGTGTACTTACTACTAAACTACTATACTCTTGGGTAAGGCCGCGTGCTTGAAAGACTGAAAAGTGACCTGAGAGGTTCAAAGAAGTCACATGGTGAGGCTTGACAAGGCTGAAAAGACTAGGGGTTGAGCTCTGAGAACGACTAGGACAAAAGAACGAAGCCTTGAGCCCTGAGGATACTGAGGTCTTGACTGAAAAGAGCAGGTCTAGCGGGACCTAGGAGGATCTTTCTTTAAAAGAGGTAAGCTGCTCCAGAGCCACAGGGGAAGATCCAGTTGCTGGAGTGAATTACTTGCATGTGTATTGAAAGTGATCTCATAAGGGAGAAAGATAGGTTGTTTACGTGCGTAAGGTGTGTACATATCTGCAGGCTGAACAACATGAGAGACTTATTAACAGAGACTGATTGTTGATGAAAAAGACATGCTCATGATCTGCTAAGTTGATACATATTGGACTAGGGCCACTCAAAGGATATTTGTTTTGTCAACTCCACCCTCCCAATCCCGCCGGAGTACTACAAAAGTTCAATTGGTCATCAAAGTTTAGGCCGACATAAGGTCCTTGCAGCACCTAGTACCCACAAGGCAAAGCTAACAGATCTCGGGACCTCCGTTTGTGCGCCCAAATAAAGGTAAGTCATGCACATCTTCCGCAAGCAGCAAGCAGACTAGTGTGCTGTTGTAGTTCAGTCTCAGGACCTCCATTATCTTCCTCAACAAATCACCCCCTGACGGTGTCTCCTCTTGCACGACTTGGCCTGGCTTCGTAGGGTGAGGCTTCTCCTTCACGTACGTCCACTTGAGCTTTTCGTCGGTACTCACCATAGAGGTCCAGCGACTTGTCAAGCGCCCATGATGTGCAGCTGGTGAGATGATGTGCCAGCATGATGGCGCTGAGCACCTGATTGAGCTCACTTACAAAGCCTCTGCTCTTCTGAAACATCACGAACGCTTGGATATAAGATGACTGCCTCACTTCACACAGCTGTAGAACTGCGCTATGCCACAGAGAGTCCCCAGATGTTTACTTATGTGGCCCCAACCAGATTGTTTGTCAGGTTGTCAGGCGGGCTGCATAGAGCATTCCTAGTTCGATGCTGGGTGGGGACATTATTATTTAGATTTTTCTTCCTCGTCGGCAACGTGATCCCAAAGCCTCAAACCACATATATATTGGTTTTATATACTTCTATAATGCAACATGAGAGGTTTCGGCTCCTGTGTGCGTGTCAATCTCTAACCTACGCTCGCCTTCTCCGCCTGAGATCCCGACGTTGGGGCGCCCCCAGCTTAACCCCTCAGTTGTCCGAATCCGGCGAAAACTGAACCTGGACCTTTCCAGGGTGGTTTATGACTCTTTCAGTGTGTCATAACCCTTCTAGATGACAATGAATCGTGCCAGGAGACAGTCCGTGTGTATCTGTGTATCTGCGTATCTGCACGAATTTCCGTCGTATCTGCACCGTTCCTGCACGCCCTACAGCCGATCCCAGATTTCTCCACAAGATAACACGGACCAGTGAACTCTAGTAGTTAACAGGGCGTCGCTGTGGCGGAGTGGTTAGTGCTCCCAGCCACCAAAAGAAGCTGCTCGGGATCGGGAGGTGCCGGGGTTCGAGTTTCGAACGGGGGAGCGGATTTTCCAGGGGATGGGGCAGGGGAAAGGAAGGATGTGTGAGGGGGTTGGGGTTGTGGGAGCGGAAGTATGGGAGCGAGGGAGAGTGGAGAAGGAGCAAAAGGGGGTGCTAACAACACCCATCCGGCGACGCCCGCCTTTTTTTTTCTTTTTTTATCTTTTCACTAATACTCGATCAGGGTTAATCAAACAAGAACAAGTTTGGTACCTCCCATACTACTTGTAGGTCCACTTGGAGCCTGTTTTAGAGGCGCTGGGTGACTACTTGTTTGTGACAGAAGGCGAGTAAAGGCTGTTAGTTAATCTTAGATGACTATACTCTAGTATACGTTTGACCGTTACAGTCCACCACAGCGAAACCATTGACAAACAGCTCAGCACCAGAGGTCTCCGGGACTACAAGAGACCAGTATGGCTCACCCGGATAGATCACCTGCTTAACCACTAGCCTCTCTAGCTTCTTTGAGCGGGCAATGAATCCCAATGGCAAAGTCTCGGTTTCCGACTGGTCACGCGTACGTGTTGACTGGACTGCTTCAGAGCTGTTTGGGACCATTCTCGTCACTGGTGTATGTCTCGGGAGGGCAAGCTTCACTTCGAGCAGCTCCGGGAAGGACACAGAGCTATGGATAACGAATTCGGATTTAACGCCATACAGATCGAGGACTCTAAGGGTCTTGCTGAAGTGTTTCAAGAGCTCGAAGTTGATCTGATCATCTGCGACGTACCCAGTCTTCTGACATTGTCCTGGAGGGAGATAATGCACCGAGAGGTGGTGCAACGGAGCTGGTTTTGAATGGCCACCAGAAAAGGACTTGGTCTCACAGACGATTGGTGCATTAACCTTAAGGAAATGCGAGATGCGTAGGTTTGGAGCTGATGATCTTGCAATAAAGGTGCTCATTCTTGGACAACGGATCGGTGGGACGATCCTGTTTGCTTGATGTGTCTCGAACTGGAAAGAAGTAAGGTTCTGAAGCATTTTGCCTCTGGTGGAAAGGCCATTACCAGGAGTCTCACCCTCACTAAACTTCAGGTTGTTAGTGTCGTAGAACTCCCTGAGGAACAAAGTGTCCGCTCTCGAGAATGAGGCAGCTAGAATGAACTTGTCGACACACACGCCAGAGTACTCAATGGACGTGAAGTTCTTGAGGAACTTGAGCTCCAAGTGTCTGAAAGTAAGGCCTTGTGCTGGGACATGTTTGACCTCCTGCTCCACGTTATCCTTCCCGTTGACATCGATGAGTGCAAAATGGGAGGCCTCATCCTCACCGATCTGACGACCAACATTAAGGCCAATTAACAATGGAACCTGTGGGCCATGGAAGTAAATTCTGCAACTCTTCAGCAGCGGTGCTGTCAGGTTGGTCAACGATGGACGTGGACAGTCCTCAACAGGATTAGGAAACGTGATCTCGAGGTTGAGCAAGTACTTCAACTCACCGAGCGTATCGATCCTCATGAAGTTTGAAATCTTTAGGCTCTTGAGTTGCTGGAAGTGCCACCAGTTCACTGGAGGGTTGGTGTAGATGTAATGAGTGCCAGCCCACTGTGAGCTGTTGGAGCCCTTCTGGGACAGTGATCCGGTCTCCATGAGCATCCGGTCAATCTCGCTGAAGATCCCGTCGGTGAGTGTGTACTCGATCACCTTGTGACCGTTCTCTCTGAGCACACGCATGGCATCGCTAAGGCAGGATAAGTGGTGCTTCAGTGACATATGAAAGGGACGGGTGATACAGATGATAGACGGTGGGAGAGTCTTGATCATCTCGAAGACCGGACCGATGCCTGTGGTTGATGCGCCATTGGCCAGCCTGGCTGTGGGGGACTCGATGTACTTCATGTCAAACTCGAAAAGTCTTACCACTGGATTGGTGTACTTCTCATGTACCTTGTCTCCCTGGGAAAGGTCCTTATCCTCGATGTGGCAGATCTTGGCGTACTTGATGCCTTTGAACACTTGTGGTTTCTCTTGACCCGGTGGGAGGTAGATGGTGGCGTACTCGCTAAGCGTTGTGTGCTTTCTTAGTCTATCAACCACGCCATAGCAGGACTCACTCTCTAGCATCTGAGCCAATATTACTTCTGGGTTTTCCTCAGTGGGATCTGGCTTGGTGAAGATACTGAATGGTGCTGCGATGTAAGGAGTCGAGCAGTAGCCCACAGTGCGGGAGTTCTCCAAGACGTTGGTGGTGCTTTGAAACATTTTTTCTGTAGTGTGTGGTGCGTATCATAAAGTATGTAGACAGGAAGAAGAAGACGGGGCTCTCATTCTGCTTTTATACCCCCCAGAAAGCCAAAGGAAACTGAGATGTTAAGTATTCGGCCAGAAATTGTGAAGACGCGGCGTTCTCGGCCGAGAGCCCTCGCATTCGGACGACAGCGGAAAGAGGTCCTCTTGACTCACCATAGAACTACGTTGCAGAGATCCAGATGCGTGGTGCTGTACTCCTTGATGCTCACAAATATATAAACTTCTTCAGAACTGAACCAGGTGGAATTGCCTCGTCCTCCATATCCTCCCTTTCGTACCCACTCAGATCGCCCACTCCCGGAGGCTGCGAGTGCACAAAGATCCTAGGAGCCCACTTGGAAGAGTACGATATGACAGCAGCAACCGGTGAGAGGTCGCTGAGGGACATCGTCAGTTGTGCAGTGTTTCTTCTCCTGTTCCACATTAGATTTACCGATGAGAGGAGACGACGTCTGCGTTCTGGTGGGGAGCAGGGGCTCACGACTCTGCTGAACACCTGTGGAGACATTGTCACCCCGTTGAGTGTGTAGTCGCTAAACTCAGGAGCAGCTTGGATGGAAACCTCCTTCGGCAAGTCTGGGAAGTGGATGTGTAAAGTTCCAGCTCGGAATGGTGCTGGGTTCTTTGCGAAGAAGGGGTAGATTAGAAAAGTAGAGTCGAGTGTTCCGTACGAGAAGTTGCGGTCTTCGTGGTCCATCACCGTTGCGAGATGGACATGAAGGTCCTCGTGTGGGGTCGTGTTATGCACCACGGGTTGGAGGTGGATGTTCTCGGTGGACGAGCACCATCTGCTGTTCCACGCTGGGAGCAGGTTGGGACGGTACCGCTTTCTTTTGAGTTTGTTGGGTGATTCTGGGTCGAGGAAAGGCATCTCAAACCCGATCAGTGTAATTCTGATTGCATAGCACAGCACTTGGAACCAGCCATTGGTGATCTGCTTGAATGGGAAAGACCACGGTCTTTCGAACGATAGTGCCGGGTGGCGATGGATGTAGACATCGTGTGGCTGCATCACACTCTGGGAAGCGAACACATCAAGGATGACATCATGGGCAAATATGCAGAGCGAGAGCCACCCCAGCTGGGATCCCTGTGGTCTCTCATGAGGTGCGCATACAAAGGCAGGTACTGTGATTCGTGGAGCCAGTACGCGGATGTAAAGCGTCACAAGACACGGTGTGTGGAGCGGTGGCGGGCCATCACAAGTAGCCAGATCATCCTCAAGCTCTGATATGGTCCAATGAAGGCACTTCAGACCTGACAGATCACACCACTGGAGAGCTGTGCTGGGCACTCCCTGCATGTCCAGGCGCCAGGCACTAGACAAAACGTTCTTTTGCCCCGGAGTCAGAGGTCTTCTGTCAGCGTGGTGCAGCACGCCGTTGGAGCCAGTGGTGTAGCCACAAGCGGCATTGATGATGCTAATCAAGGGTGGAACTCTTGATGGATGGCTTTTGACGAACTCGAAGTCCTCGAAGTCTGGGAGGAGATGATGGTATGTTACGCTCATCTCCACATCGCAGGGAACTCTCACGCTCTTGAAGATTGGCCTCACACCTTCTGCAAGGAGAGGGAACACCACCTCCAGTTCTTGCAAGTCCGGAAGATCGAGATTGGAGACTTTCTCAGCACTGTTGGCTAGTCGAAGGATCCTGAGCCCAGCGTTGATTGCCAGAGCCTGTTTAAACCGCCTTTCGTTATTCATCGCGTTCACGACATGATACTTGACATCGGTACAGAGACCCAGCATGTTCAAAGCGAATGGCTGGTCGTGGATGCATCTCTTGTGGTCACGCACACGGATGTACGTAAGACCGTCCAGCCTGAAAGGCCCCGGTGTGTCGAACCCGGCGCTCTTGAAGCTTTGCGTGGCACTGTATGAGTAGAAGGGATAGCGTGCTGGTGTGAAGATCTCATGTCCCCTTACCATATACGCTCTAGGGGTGGGGAATGATATCTGTGCGTGGTTGCACTCGATTAACTGGATGGTAAATTTGGAGTCACGCTCACGGTTGTACTGCTTGAACGGTCTCTTGTACATGGAGAGCTTGTAGTCGCATGTGGTCAGAACGCGTTTCGCCACGCCCGGGATGTCGTAGAATTTGTAGGTGGTGTCATGTGGTATGGAGGCTGGTTCATAGAGGATTGTGATTGTGAGTGGTTTCAGCAGCGGAAGGGCTTCGATGTAATTGCGGATCGAGTAACTGTCGATATGCGTTGCAATGCGCAGTATGAGTTCGAGGGGGAGTTCGTCGAGGGATAGCATCTTTGAGAAACGACTTTGCCTTGTGTCGTTTGTACGCTACTGGTCAGAGGGGTGGAAATGGTCCTGAGCGTGCGTTACCAAATTAGTTTATATATGCCTGCACCAATTGGTGACTTACTTTCTGTTGTCGGCTAAGTTTCTGTCTGGCTGTTGCTAGTAGTGTAACTGATGTCGCAATTTATATGAGCTTAGACACAAAACACTACTCAGATGGGTGTTCCCAGCAATACCGTGCGCAGGTCGTCGTGGATAATCCCAGGTTCTGATCCCCCTTTTCCATTGTTTCTTGATCTGCTGGCTTATATATATGTAGCACTGGAAGGAGAAGGGCAAATATTTAAATCCCTCCAAACCGGCGACGAGTGCGGAGATCGCGACTGCTCTCCTCTGATTGGGCTGCTTGGCTGCTTGCAGAGTTGGTAGGTGCCACATAGTGGTTCCTCCGACAGCAGTAAGGACCACACAGCCGGTAATCTCATAACAGTGGATACTGCTGTGAAGCTGACCCTTGGACACCCGGACACCAGTTACGCACTCACTCTGGGTAGGCCTAGGTGGTCGTTTCTTCCTGTTCTTGAGAGATCAATGGATCATTCATCTACACAGACAGAGAAGCACTGGCCACTAATTGATCTTCTCAACTTTAGTCGCCGAAAGGAGAAAGGGGCTCCCGCACTGTAGGCCGGCGCTCTCCGCGAAACATGGTCTTCAATATAACAGCTTGTACGCTCTGATAAGATCAGCAATTTGTCACCTGTCACCTGCGCCAGCCAGCCCTTGCACAGATGCTTGAGACGCAGGTGTCCCATCGGTGATAACTACAGGTTTCGCTGTACTCGCTCAATGCTGCGCTGAGTGTCTCCGTTGTGCCTATGTGGCCTTCCAAGCCGAGGTTGAAATAAAGTTTGTGCAGCAGCCCACGCATGTGATTCCTAGCGAACTCCTTCCATCCAGCTCCTAATTTTTCAAAAGGGCACTGAAGTCGCCCCCCTCATCGATTCGCCACCCACCTTCGAAACAATAAACAGCACCAGCAGCTCGCATCCGGATCTTGAGTCTCTTCATCAACAGTCGTCCAGATCGTCATCCAAACTACCACACCGCCCCATCCACCCTGTCCACCTATCAGCTTCTTCGAACTACACCGCCGACAAACCATGGAACAGGCTTCTCAGAGCAGTGATACTGCACCAGGATCGGGTGATTCCCACAACTTGTCCATGATCTCGACCATTCATGCCCCTTCGTCTGCTTACACTTCCGAGCAACGTCACTCACTGGTGAGACTGCGTGAGCGTGATATCCAGAGAGAGGCCGCGATGTACTCTAAGCTTGTTAACGAGAGTTTTAAACACCTGTTTGGCAGCACCACTGAGGACTTGTACCAGAAGGACAGAGCTCTCATGTCTTTTGGCTACAACCGTTTGCTCTCTCTTCCAACGACGAAGGCTGTCGTGGACTGCCTCACCTACCAGGAGAAGGGTGTCAATTCTGCAAAAGATCTAGGTGAACTTCTCATGATGTTGGTCAATGGTAAGCTTGGTGATCATGGAGTTGTTGGCTTTAAAGCAACGGCTGAAGGAAGAGAAGATCTCGAGCTTGAGTGTATGGTTGACTTACAGTGTCTGTTGACCCTCTTAAAAGGGGGATATTCGCTCCAGATGATTCCAGAAGGCAGACAGAGACACGTCGGCTTTGTTCAAGGCTGTGTTCTCCGTTGGTATGAATCCATCCTCAACTTTGAACTAAGCATTCATAAAGAAGCTATTCAGGAGACTGATGCTGCTCTTGATTGGTCCTACCAAGACCGTCCCGGGGGGAAGATCTACAAACTCGTGCCACTCATGGACTACGCCATTTACAAACTTCAGGATGTCTACGATGGGACTGTTGAGGCCTTGGCTCACGAGGGTAAGGACAAGATCTTTGATGGTACACCTTTGCCACGCTTCACCACACACGTCGTTGCACGTGGTGCCACGGATGGCTCCCTTGACCTGACGGTTGAGAGCGGGGATATTCGCTTCTGAGCCAGTGCCTTTTCTCTGCTAGATATTTTCTCGTTGCATTATTTTGTCATCTTATCTCTCTTTTGTTTTTATGTACGACAACCGGTCTTCTTAAGGGCACTTACTAGTCAACAACAGATACTGCTGCTGGCACACAATACTACGCAGCATGCTGGCTAATGAACGAAATCCCTTTCGATATGATCTTGATGCCCTCGCAGAGGTTCTCGTAGTGCTCTTATGTGGTATCGGCGGGTTAACGCAAAAAGTGAACCATCAGCTTTGAGCCCCTGGTCCCTGGTCATCGAGGTATATGAACAGAAACACCACGACCGTTCCGGGGACGTGGCGTAGAGTCCCTTTTGCTCCCTTCGAAATTCCCAAAATACTATGGCCTTGGTTGTGCTACAGAAAATCGGGCGTCTGTCACGTGACAAATAGCCGGTCCAATCAGAAGAGAGCGCCCGCGAACTGCTGCGAGTTGCAGTGCTACTGATTCAAGGACCCACGGGCACCCGCTAAGCAATACACGAGTCAGATTACGCTTCGACCCTCGGAAGAGAGACTCATACACTCATGGAAAGAGGAACAGGTCTGATTCTGCGTTCTAATATTAAACTCACAAACAGTAGGTTGTCCTCAAATCCTGGAGCTCGTCCCAGGATGACCGGAGTCCGTCACCACTGGTTTGATGCCAAAGGCAGAGCGCAACAAGCCTTTTGTAACGACATACTTTGGTAGTGGCTTCCTTCTAGCTTCTAGATCGTCTCACAGCATACCGCTCAACGCTCCGTCGTGCCTCGGAAAACCCGAAATCCCGCGCCATCTTCGATCTCAAGTTATTAGCAGAGCCATCCGCTGGACAGAAAGCTGTGGCTGGACAGAAGCTCCTATCGTGGCAGTTGACGAGAAACTTTTGGGGTATGGAGAATGAAACATTTAGCTAATCTGGGTAGTTAGCATCTCCCTTTCTCTGTCATCCACGCCCAGTTTCCAGCAATATGTCAGACTTTGAAGACCTTCCAGTAGAGCTCATCCTCCGGGTACTGGAGCATGTTGACAGCACATCTATTCTAGCCTGCTTGAAGGCATTCCCATCGCTTAAAAGGCTTGCAGTCGTAATTCTGGGTCATCACCTTGATCATGACTCTATTCAAAAAATCGGGCCAGTACCCAAGTCCTACTTGCAGCCCAAGTTCTACATTCTCAGCGATGTACCCACTCGTGTTGCTTCTATTCACAAGTACACCGAATTCACTGGGGCACCTTCCATCTCTGATGTTGTGCCCTACCCCATCTACAACCCCGCCGTAGATGGTCCAAGGTTCCCCATCAAGCTGGTTGAGTTTCTGACTTTTGACGCATTGAGAGTGGAGCGCCCATATGATCTCGAGTGGCCGCTTCAGCAACCGCTCTATGGCGCACCCCACGCAAGCTCTGGGCACGAGTATGACGGGGGTTTCACCAGCCGCTATGGCCTGAAGCAGGCACCCTGTGTGACATTCACGCCGACTACTTATGTGTGCATCACTTGGGGATGGAAACCGCATTTTTACTTTTCTTCCGATTCCTTTAACATTAAGGGCAACGAGCATGAGGCCCTGGACGTACTAGACCAGTACACACCGGCCAAGATCCACTTACGACGCACATACCCTGCTCAAAACGACACCCTTGCTGGCATTACCCATATCTGTTGCACGAAGGGGTTGAGCCGCTGGAGACCCAGCATCCCCACTGGCCTGCACTCCTTGCGCATCGACAACGTGCTCCGCGTGACAGACTTAGACTTACCTGATCTTTCCTATCTCATTGTCAAGTTCCCCAGTACGGTCCGTTTATCCGAAGACCAGGTGCAAAGACCAGAGCTTGCCAGAATCAAGCTCTCATGGAACATATCGAGCCTCGATATCACCTACGACCACCTTCTCCCTCTCGTGGAGGACGTGAGCCTTCGCAAAAATGGCCCATACGAAGGCATTATCCGCCAGACCCAGCTCCGCAACGAAGGTCCGGGATCATGCTCGGACATCAGCCGAGAGACAGCCCACTCCGAGTGCCGTCAGGCCGATCCAACCCGCATATCCCCGGGGTTGGCCTACCTGCTCACCCGTACATCCCGCCTCTATCTCCACGGTGTGCCTGTCTCTGCTGTTCAGGGCGCCGCACTGCCAGTTCTGCTAGATCTCATGTGGGTTCTGACGGAACGGGAGAGTAGCACCGCCCATCCAGAGCCGTTATCTGTCGACATACTAAGAATAGTGAGTGTCCGTGTTATGGCACCGCATGTCACCGTGCCAGCTTTGATCACCAACGGCCACCTTAACCGTCTCACCAGGAGAGTTTCTATGACCATATTGGCTCAAGATGTGAACACCGATGTCTTTACGGGGGAGTCCATGGGTCTTCAACCGCATTTACTCTACGTGTATCGTTCGCCCGACCTCTCCGTCGAGCGCCCCGGTGCCTTCACTTTCCGTAATAGAGGCCACTGGTCCCGGTTCATGCAGGGGAGTCTGATTTCATTGATGCTCCTGATCACACCAGATAGCGACGACCCGCTTGTTACAACTTTCAATGAATCTGAGAGTAAATACGGTGGCTTCCATCTTCTCCATTGCTCACCCTTCATACCGTCATCTTCCAAAGAGCGAGACTTGCATATTTACATGCCTGACCTGCACGCACCTGATTTCGTGATTCGTCCAGAGCTTGGCTCACAGGTTACGTACTCGATCACACCCATCCTGGAAGCTCCGCTGCCAAACTTTGGAAGACGGGGTACGATGCACATCCATGCACCGGTGCTCACCCTTTCAAACAGCTTGCGTTTGGGCCCAGAGTACGAGAATTATGTTGTGAATGGCGTTAAGTTCACGCCAGAACCTCGGAAGGTTGTGAAGTACTACACAGAGATGCCTACCGAGAGTCAAGCCATTGCTGACTTTGCTTCCGATAAGACATCTCCGCGCTTGCTAACGCTGGTACTCATCCACTGTCATAAAAAGCGTTGGGAGGACAATACCAGAATGCCTCATGATCGGCACAAAATGGAACTATGTCTTCGCCCACATCCGTTCAAGGAGACACGTCACTCGATGAAGTCGAAGTGGAATCATCCCGTGGTGGTGTACCCTGATCCTTCTCTCCCACTGAGGCTGACGCGTGAAGACGTTGTCATTGACACCACGTGGGGAGAGGCTTTGTACCAGGATGATGGCACTGAGTACCCAAGTGAGTTCTCTTACAAATCCACCGCTCTCTTGGAGTATCACTGAGACTTGAGTATAAGATACTTCCTTTTTTCAAGAGCTGTAGAGTTGCACATCGTGCGATGCCACAGAGGGTCCCCGGATGTTTACCTCTGTGGCCCCAACCAGATTCTGGCACCGCTCCGAGAGCGTGGCCGGTTCGATCCTGAGCGAGTACATTAATTTTTAGTTTTTTTCTTTCTGGTCGGAAACGTGCTATCAACACCTCAAACCACATACATACGCTTTATTCGTCCCTATAATTTAAATACATGAGAGGTTTCGGCTCTTGTGTGTGCCAATTCTTACCCTACGCCCGCCTTCTCCGCCTGAGATCTCGACGATCGGGCGCCCCCAACTTAACCCCTCAGTTGTCCCAATCCGGTGACAGCCAAGACTGGACCTTTCCAGGATGTTTTATGAGTCTTTGCATGTGTACCCCTCTGTCTATATGTCGACAAAGTACATGAAGAGATAGTCTCCGTGTCTCAGGGTATCTGCACCAATTTTCGTCGTATCTGCACCGTTCCTGCACGCCCTACAGCCGATCCCAGATTTCTTCACAAGACAAACGGACTAATGAACTCTAGTAGTTAACAGGGCGTCGCTGTGGCGGAGTGGTGAGTACTCCCAGCCACCAAAAGAAGCTGCTCGGGATCGGGAGGTGCCGGGGTTCGAGTTTCGAACGGGGGAGCGGATTTTCCGGGGGATGGGGTAGGGGAAAGGAAGAATGTGTGAGGGGGTTGGGGTTGTGGGAGCGGAAGTATGGGAGAGAGGGAGAGTGGAGCTGAAGGAGCAAAAGGGGGTGCTAACCACACCCATCCGGCGACGCCCGCCTTTTTTTTTATTTTCTTTTATGCTACGGGTCTTGGAGGCTGGATGTAATGACTTCTACTGAACCCTGGACCCTGATCCTTAGACCTGGCACATGATCTGATCACCCCGTCTACTGTAACTTCCCAAAGGGGACGTCACTTTGGGGCACATAAGGCCGGATAATTAACGAGACTTTGTTGGATGAACGCATGAGGTCCGGCGATGACATCGTCCCCGATGTCGAGGACTCCTTGGAGAACTACGTGCTGCAATTGAGAAGCTCAAAATGTATACTTGTCTCTCCAGCCTGAGGCATCTGAGGAGGTAACGCCCTTTTCTCAACAGAGAAAGCTTGACACGTCCATAGGTGCGCCGCTAGGCCTCACAATGTGTAGCCGGTGATCCATCAGATGACCCAGCTCCGTACCCCTGAGAGGTGCATACATGGGGCCATCATGATTGGTACTGGCTTTGCAGTGCTCTTCTGGTGCGTTCTGGGTGTCTGGGGTATAATCCCAGCCTTTTTTGTAAGCTAGAACACTCAATATCGGACTGGAACTTCTTCTTTCATGGGCCGCGTGTCTCTGGTACGATCATGCTGCACCGCAAATATGGCTGTTGGCGTTTTCGTTGGTTACTGGACCAAGCTCACAAGATTCTTCATCGCTGGAACATTGAGACTAACCCATTATACAAAGTCTTTGGCCGAATTCACCGATGCTTTATAGGTACAGCCTTTACGTGCTCTGAGTACACCACGGCGGCGGCATCCCGTGGACTTCCGGTGGACCTCCGAAGCCAACAGTGCCCTGCGCTTACAAACTGCCTAAAGCACCGGTAGAGCAGTCGCCCTTGTGCTCTTTGATGTAGCTCCCTCTGATGAGTGTTACTAATGCTCTTTGACTCCTTCATCCCAGTGATCAACTCCGGTAGATCCTAAAGGCGGCCCGGAACTGCGCCGTAGTGACTGCGAGCTCCGCTGTCGGAGTTCCGCCGGTGTTCGACGTGTTGATGCCGGAACAGGCCGCGTTCCGAACAGGCAACAGCGCAGTTTGCATAGTTTCTGTTGCGGATTAGTAAGCCATCCTCTGGCAATCACTTGTCCCACATAATAGGTCAACATTTAACGAGCATGCTGTCAAGGAGCTGGAAGGTGAAGAACGACCATAGGTCATAAAACACCCGGACACCATATCATACAGATGTTCGGGTGTGTGTACGGGTGTTCTCTGTGTGATGCTTTCATTTCGCTTCGAGGTCCTCGGAAACCTTCTTGGTGGGATTATTTCAGTTGAATAGTACTTTGAGAATGTGTAGAATCCCTCTCAAGTGGAATTCATACTCTGTATCTAATTTTTAATTATGGGTTTTCCAAGTTGGCTGTACGACCTGCGATTTGAGAGTTTGTTTGACAAAGTTTCAGTACAGGATTCGAGAAAAGGATAAAACTGCCCACCAAAATATTGGTTTTAGGCCCTGAAACCCACTTTATTAGACTACCATGGTTCAAATATGTCAAATGATATGTAATAACACGAAGACAGACTCCCGCCATACTTCAATTGACGGTTTTAGACGTGAGCCCAGAGCCCACCAGATTTGGTAAGGGCACACATAGGCAACCGCACACTACTGGAGCGAGATCTCCCCGCATAAGCCCCTAGTAATATATGCAGTGCTTTAATGGACCCTGCAGCTAAGTCCCAGCTCCCAGATATGTCTTACCTGCCAAAGAGGCGTCTCCTGTCACAGGGGATAATGTAAAGGAGGGTGATCATGCTACAACCTTGCCCACGCTTGCACTACAAACCTGAGATCGCCGTGACGAAGCATGAATTGTCAGTTGTAGCTACCAAAACACCAGTGGATCTGATACAGGGGTCACAGGGTCTCCTGTCCTGGATCCAACGTGGTGAATCTTTGCCAGACTTGTTGTATCTCATCTACTCCTTAGATTGTAGGGCAGGCCGTGATATGAACGACGGTCCCGCTGGCAGTACCAATCGTGTCGCTTGATGAGTGGACGAGATGTACCTTCTTAGCAGGTTTCCCTCGGTACATTTCTGTGGTACAGCTCATAATTTAGTAAAAGGGTTCAGGGAAGAACTCGTCAAGGAGGACTCACACGAATGATTTGCTGATACAATGGCGACCTTGCATCACACATACTGTCAGATACGGTATATGCTCGGACATTCAAGGATAGAAGATTGTCTGCTGTAGCGGTGTGTCGGGTAGCCTTTAGTTGATTGAAGAGGAAGAGAAGGCGAAGACAGGAAACATTCCTTTTGCCGCCGGTGGATGTTCGCGCTCGTTGCGCCGCGGAATGTAATTGGCGAGGCTTCCACGCGTTTCTTTCTAAACCTCAACTGGCCCCAGACAGTTCACTAGATGTTCTGGCATTGTCTGTGACGAGTAGCTGTATTATGTCTTGCCTTCAACCTTCGTTCTCTCGGGCTGATATGTCTACCTCTTCTCAATGTCGCCGGTTCCCCAGACTAGTCGGTTTCAATCACTTCGATCAGCAACAAGAGTGGTGACTACATTGGCAGGTCCAACTACAGTGCCAGGAGGTTCACATACCTTTGTGAGAGAAGGACTAGACTCGTGTTGCTGTTGAATACCTCACACCCTAGCACTGTGGCCTTGAATACAAACTCTGGACTCGGTCAAGTGAGTGACGCGTAGTGGCGAACACAGCTTGTCAGCTTCTTCAACAACCACTTGTTTCAAACAAAGTCGGAAATGCTCACAAGCTCCTCTGAAATGCTGAACTCCTCCTCGATCGTGCTCAGGGCTAGGTAGGTGATGGGTGACCCTGGGAGATTTTGATTATAAAAAGTGCTTGTAGACTACGGCGAAGTGCTCCCAAGAAGAGATGTCCATTGTGCAAGTCGCTCAAGGATGTAGTCGAAGGTCGCACTCCTTGTTCAGAAGGCCCCCAATAGAGGCATCCTCGTTGACTCCACCGTTTTTCTCCCTCCTCCATGTGTGCCACAGCGTGTGTCATCAGTGTGGAAAGCACCCACTCTAGCGGAGAGCAATGGTGTGGTGAACCAGGGGGTGACCACCTCAGCGGCAAGGACAGGAGGAGAGAATGCAGATCCACCTGGAGAACGTAGAGTATATTATCCCACTGTCGGCAGGCAAGCCCGGTTAAGTGCTGAGTTTCGAAGTGGTGAAGGGGGAAAACCCTTACGGAATTGTTATTTTTGTATTTTGCTGGGTGAGCGCGTACGGTGCACCGACGCGTAAGAGTGTACACGCCGAGGGATGAGAAGTCTACAAATGAGGCAGCTGATCAGTGCGGGAATGCCTGTATTTGTAGTAATGTCAACAGTCACAGCTGGTATGAAACTCTGTATGGATCAAAGGGTAGCTCTGGACGGCTTGACAGCGTTTGTTGGTGCCACCTCCACGCGTCACACCGAAGCTGGCCCGTTGAGTGGGCGACTGTGAGACTTCAGCAGGAGACAGCTGCGCTAAAGAATCAAGATCGTAGAGAGGCAGAAATGCAGCAAGGTTCTCTTGTGAATGACCCATGGCCCCGTATAGCCAAAGAATAGCACGGATGAGAAAACGACGAAGGGAGAACGGCCGCCAGGAGGTCAGAGAAGGAAGAAGCGCGGGTGATCACTTTCTCACGTCCCTCCCCATCATCAAACGAGTTCGCGAGTTCGCGAAGATTTTCGCGAAGGGTCCCGGGCCCGGGACTACCGGGCGTTCAAACGACTGCTCCTTCATGGTTCAACACTGGATCTGGGGGCAAGCACAGCACCATCTGGGCTCGATTGTTTTTCCCCATAAGGTTCTTGTCCGTAAATTCGAGGCTGCGGGGTCTCAAGGTGTAGGATTGGCTCTCTTTCAACTAAGTGGTTTATGTTGAACCCGGATGCAAAAGGACCTAACGCGACGCGTACACCCATTCTCAGATACCCAAGCTGGACCAGCTTATGAGAGGGTCAACCGTCGAAAGGTTTTGGTCTTTAACAGAGCTGGGTAATACCTCAGTGGCACTCGCTTGACCGTCTTTGAACGATGGTGGACACAGTGAGTGGCCCGGGTTGCACTACACCTTCTACTACAATTACAAGTCTGCATCCCTGCAACCATCATACTTTGTAGGACACTGATCACGGGAGATGTCCCTGGAAGGTGGTCCACTCCCAGACATCTCCCTCCAGATCTTTTACAGAGGCTGTTGACTCTAAGGGTTGGTGGTATCGCTCTTCTCGCTCACCCTCATGGCTAGAGATCCCAGGCTAACCCTAAGCTTTCACCCTGCAGCACCGCTAAACTTTAGATCCAACAGAGTTGGTAGTTCCCTGCCCCCAAAGCTAGAGCACCTACAGTATAATTGGTCCTGAGAGACATGCATTGTTGTACAAGACGTGGATGGGTGCACACTGTGATCTCCAACCCTCACTCCGGCATTGCAGCACAGACACAGGAGACAGTCACTTGTGACACCCTCAACTTCTTGATGACGTAGACTGACTCTGCCCCGGATGCCATAGATGTACACCTGTGGTAGTGCGGGTGACAACGCTGGTCAGACTGTTGGTTGCGCTGAAGTTGCTTAGTGGGTCAGTTGATCCGTGGGTTGACTAAGAGATACTCACCCATGTCAATGAAGTCAGTAATAAATGGAGGCCTTATTACTGACTGAAGCAGAGAGTGTCCACGGCTTCGTCGCAAAGAGTTCGCAACGTCCCACCAGTATACGAATCCTACGCTGCTCGATCCAGGGTGAAAGTAGAAAGTGAGAGTGGTAACGAATGGAATTGCGCGGGTTTAAATAGGGGCATGGTATGGGGACACAGCGCCGACTGACCTCCCGCGAGAGAGCAAACAAAAAGCTGTGCTTGTCTTTCTTCGTCGAAACAGTTGCCGTCCAGAGGTTTCACCAACCAAAGACGAATGGTCTTACCTAATCAGGTGACGGTATGAGAAATCTCTCCGCTCCTCGTAAGGGTGGACGTACATGTTCCGTTCCACTTCTCGAAGGTATGGGTTCATCTACACCCAGGCCAATTGAAGGATTCATGGACTCATTCTACTTCTCACCCCGCCATCAAACTGGGATGGAGCTGCATGTGGGTGTATGATGCATCATCTACAGACACATACTCTCTACGTTGCTGGCTGGAGTGAAGAATACAAGTACTTTGACGTGAGTTCAAACCTCAAGAGGATCCGTAGTACACTCACAAAGCTTTCTCGGCCTTGTCTCAAGACATCTGCGAATCTTTGAGTTCATGAGGTGTCTACACGTCAGCGAGGCATAGCAACGATGCGTTCATTCTCAATGAGCTGTGTGCGGATATGGAGCATGTCGAATCTTTTCATGGAGCACCACAAAACTGTCACTCCTGAAGGCCAAATCCTCCTCCGTAGTACAACAAGCTCCCCCACACCAGGTCTTGCTATGGCAAATCAAGGCCAGTGTGCCCGTCCCTTCTCTCAAGCAGGCCAAAGACACCCATGGCACCCTGTGATCTTGCCCCAACGAGGTACAGAAGGTAAGAGACTACTTTTGTCTTATCAAGCCCCATCAGTTTACCCTGAAAAAGGTGTGTAAAGAGGATCCAACTTACTTATGCTGCAAAGAGACTGTATGAACTAGAGTTTTGGTATTTCAATGATCACCGTATGGCAAGTGTGCAAGAGGGACGTGCGCTGGAGAACTGGTGGGTGGGGATCTCCCGCGCTTTTTATAGGGGCGCTGAAGCGTAGTAGGCGGAGGGCGTCAAAAGAAAAACACTAAAAAGAACAGAAGGAAACCTTTCCATCCTTCTTCTCGCCGGATACGGAACGTCGTCTGTCTTTTTTTCTTGAGAATGTATCACTCAACTAGCTGGCGCTTCGTTGGCCTGACACCAGATCTTGTTCGCCGACGTCGTTGAAGTTTCCCGTTGCTCATCTCACAGCTATCAAGTGTAAGGGTCCCATGGTGATGTTCATCCAGACCTACGGCGATGGGAGCCACTCAATCCTACTGAGACCACACGGCATATGTTTTGTGAGAAGACAGGAGAGAAGCCAACAAGGGAACTACGCCATACCGCTGGGTTTCTACACAGAGCGGTGTGTTTCCCGTGACTGTGCTTCTCTACACAAATACAACGTTTTCCATCCAGAGAATATCAACACTGTAGGGATTTCAGAGTGAAAGGGAGCCACACAGGCCATGGAGGACACAAAGACTACAGCCTTGCAGATCACCCCTAGAGAAGCGTTCCGTTCCATTGTGATGACTGACCAGGATGTGTAGGCAATGTGGGTCTAGCCCTGGAAAGGCGGCGTAGTCGTCTCACCCATCGATTCTCTTCTCACACGAGATGGAAGACATAGCTTGATGAGAGTAAGCTGCTGTTGTGCCCACCGTGCTCCCACCCCTCTCTCATCCTGTCTGTGCTGGGTGAATGCGGCCAAGGATAACAAAGGGAGGTACATAGCAAGGATCAGAGCATGCGGTAACAGTGGAGCCCAACCTACCACCAATATACACCCAACAGTAACAAGAAGGTATGACTTATGAACGTTGGTGCACCTGAGACTATCAGCTACCTGGGAAAGATCGATAGTTGGTTTGGAGGATTTCCCAAAAGACCACGCTGTAGCTATTGTGGTTTTTCTCCTCCGGATTTGATGGTTGCTTTGGCATCTGAGCTTAACAGGAATCGAGGATTTGGTTATAGGCATGAAAGACCCAGATTAATTCGAAACCTGAACTTTAGATCTGAAATTCAGTCTGTGCCCTCAAGGTGACACTGAGCCACCAGTCCTAGAGAGTTGGATGAGAAGAGTCTACAGCCTCGTCTCCCCTAGGAGAAACCGTTCATTGTAACCGATGAGAGCTGTGATGGGCTGTACTGGGCAGGAGTCTGACCCCTGGTACCACGTGTAGGCACACATTACTCACCACTCTTCGTAGTTGCAACTGCTCACCTCACCTCCAACCTTCACTCGGGCCGTGCAGTCAGGCTTGGAAACCTGGGGCCCAAGTCATGTGGAGCGTACCGACGAGAGCAGTCTCTGTTTGGACATTCGAAAAGCATGACGATCCGAAACTGCAGCGTCACCTCCAACGAAACTGATACTGACACTGGAGGATATCGAGACCCACTGCCATT